>ONZH01002183.1:0-32003 GCA_900303285.1 Rhinella marina | reverse complement strand
CATGTGGACTCTAGGGAGCTTAGGGATTTCAATTCTCCTCATTGTTTCATTGTGAAAGATGTACCTGTGGCAGGTGCCCTGTCAAGCTTTCCTCTGGTGTCTCTCTACGTGTGCTGTGCCATTTCTCATGCAAATAAGAACAATGCTTACAAAGCCCTTTGAAAGAATTTACATGAATAATAAAATAGCTTGAAGAGATCCGCTGCACAGTGGAATAAGTTACCAACCTTGGAAAGAAGCACATGAGTCTGCGAGACCAGGATGAGAAGTAAATGGCTTGTTGTTTTGTCTTATTGTTAAGCATTGCATTTATAATACTGCATAGAATAAAATGATCTTTGAGAAGTCCAAGTCTACAAATGTATACATATTGGAGGCAACAATAATTTATTTTACTCACTTATATAGCGCTGACATATTCTGCAGCACTTTACAGACATTACAATCCCTTGCAGTGCCCAGTGGAGCTCACAATCTAAATTTCCTATCAGTACTGTATGTCTTTGGAGAAACCCATGCAAACACGGGGAGAATATACAGACTCCATTCAGATGTTGTCCTTAGTCAGATTCGACCCTAGAACCCCATCACTGCAGTAACCACTTCCATCCACTATGCAGTGGACAGAACTGTGTAGTTCTGGCACCAATGTCTAGCACCGGAGCTACTCTGAAACAGCTGATCAGTGGGAGTGAGGCTTGTTGGACCTCCACCAATCAGATACTGATGGCCATCCTGAGGATGGGCCATCAAAATTGAAGTCCTGGAATACACCATCAAACAGGTATTTTGGTTATGTGGACCCAAAATAAAAAAATAACTAGTATCACATAATGACGTTCTTAGTGCATTGTGACTGCACCAGTGTAATTGTGATCTGTGATTCATGTCCTGTATTTAAATCCCAACCCAAGGCACACAGGGAATGACTGTAGCATCAGGTCTCTGCTTCTCCTTCCCCTCTGAGCTCAAACGTCACAGATCCAAGTCCACTTTAATTTCTGTGGAAGAACCCTGCCCTAACACAAGGCATCATTACCAATATCAAGTCTACAGGGCAGGTTCCAGGAGATGAGCAGAACACCGCCTTCAGAGGCAAGGTCACTGATAATGTTGTGTCTATACCTCAGAACTTCAAAAGCCTTGCCACACCTCAGATGTAGACATGATGTCATCAAAACAGAGAACCAATACAGCGGAAAATGTCACATGACCACGATAGCATGCAGGAAAATGGGGCATTACAGATAAACAACCTCTATTAGTAAATAATAATGTGCTCTTTCCTGTCAGTTGATGCCAAAAATTGCAAAAATCGTAGCCCTATAAGTGTTTTCTGCTGTAACACTCCACCTTTCCATAGACTCAATTACGGCATACTAAGCTACTAGAGGAGACATAAAATCTGTGAACCAGAGGCATCTATTCAATAATTTCAGTGGATGCATTCTTCAGCTGATCCCCAGAGAAAGCAGATTCCCCACTTTTATCAGGGGGTAGTTCAGCAATATCTCCTCCTGATATGTCGTTTATTCCGAGGGTCCTAGGGACACAGCTATAAGTTACACCACTGGAATAGACTCAAGCTAAATGGGGGTTTTCAGGCGATAGAACAGGCTGTTACAGATTACTATAAATCTTTTAGATGATACCATTGCATCTCAGTGGCCAATTCTTTCACTTTACGTACTCTAGTTTCCTCCCGACATACTAACCCATCAGTATGTTTGTGGCAAACATACTGATGGGTTAATATGTTTCCTATGAAATAACTCATAGTGTATAGGTGTATGCTGGACACAGGGTAATTCACCTGACAGCCCCTCCTAGTAAAGTGGTATGTGGGTATACAGTACACTGCTGCTGAATATGTGGGTGTTTTATAAATTATGGAGAAAAATAATAAATGTCTCGTCATCAGAGGGACTCAACATTGTCTTATACATGTATTGACTGTGCTGTGTAAACTATCATTCCAGACAGAGATGGAGAAGTAAAGGGTTATACACTGGTTAACAAAGGGGTAGCGATGTTTAGAACTTTTAACTTTCAGGCTCCATATATAATTGGACTTGCAACTATTTAGAATATGGTTAGTTATGCAGATTCATGGCATGTAGAGATGAGCGAATCTATTCGCCGATTCGTTGATTCGTATCGAATCTTGGAAATTTTTAGCTGTGAAGCAAATCCGAATATTAGGTGATTCGCTTTGGCTTTGTACGCATTCGCTACGTAGTTTGTCCTATAAATTATACGCTATTGCTACGTATAAGTTACTCTATACGCTGTTGCGTACGAATTTAATTCATTAGCGAACTTTTACTGTTAGTTCTTTTGTCGTGCACAAAAGCCCGGGAAGAAAGCTGTCACCTGACCTAGTGGGCAGGGCTTGCTCGGATTGGCTCAGGCTCGGTAAGCCAGTGATGCATCACTTCTGCTGCGACTGCTGAGACGAGCAGAAACACTGTATGTGAAGTTCTGAGACCTGTTTTGTGGAAATTTGGTGTAATTGCTCTGGGAATCCATATTACACATATCAGGGATACTGCAGGGATGCTGCAGGGCAAGTGCACAGCCAGAGCAGGGCCAGTTCAGGGCTAGTAATTAATCAGGCGGGGAGAGAGAGACAGGGAGAGATAGGGAGATACAGGGACAAAGACCAGCTGCAGGGTCACAGAGTGAATTGAAAAATGTCTGGAATGGATAAGCAAAAGGGGTCCAGTTCCAGCCAGACCTCGAGTTCTAAAAAAAAAAAGGAGAAGGTAGCACAGGGCAGAAGTGCCAAAGGACCTGTAGCTGGAGCATCTACTAGTAGTATTCGCAATACTTGGCAGTTGCTCCACCAGGCTAACCCACCAAGGCGCAAAATTGTAGTGGAGGAGAAAGTGGATGAGGTAGTGGAGTGGATGGCACGCTCATCTCAGTCTCAGCCGGATGATCTGCTGTCATCTGCTGATACAGTATCCATATGTAGCCAGGGGTCAAACTCAGTGCATTCCTCCTGCTCCACCATTCCTCTCCAGCAAAGCCCGTCATTTCCGTACGCAATTTGTACGCTCATGCGTACGTTTTCAAAGAGGTTGCGTACCTTTTTACCTAAACGTTTGTTATTAGTGCACGAATGTTCACTAAAAGCCATATAATTACGTATATTTTGTACGCAAATTCAACGAATCTATTCGTCGAATATACGAATCTTAGGAAAAGTTCAGCGAATGTTCGGCGAATAAAATTTTGCATGATTCGCTCATTTCTAATGGCATGTAACTGCATTGTTACTGTTTTGCTCCTAAAATTCGAAATTTGATTTCTAATTATTTAGCTAGTATGCCTGAATCTTTCTGGGCATGCTCTCAATTAGATTTAAGCATGCCTCGACTGAAATCTGTCCCCAGGTCTCTTCTACACATTCCCAGTGTTGGCGCATACTAGTCAACTCACTTGAAGAAAAAGATGCATTCATACTCAACTCTTCCCACAAATGTTCGATTGGGCTGAGGTCTGGGGACTGTGGGGGTCAATCCACAAGCATTCCATTCAGTATTATGGGAGTTCTGAAAATAGCCAAGTGAGCACAGTTGACTATTTTTAAAAGTCCTATAAAAGTTAATGGAGCGCACACTATGCATTCACAACCACCTCTCCATTCTCCTTTATGGGACCACCAGAAATATCCAAGCTGGAGCTCAGTTGTTTGTGGAATTCCCATAGAGGTGAATAGAAGAAGGCCACACTTGTGCAGTGTGCTCTCCTTCACTTTTTGGGTTCTGTTCTGGAGATAGGAGTGGTTCCCAGAGATGGGACCCATACTTATGACATGTCTGATATGGGAATACCCCTTTAATGTAAAAACTTCTACAGCAGGTGTCAAACGTTGGCACTCTACCCGTTGTGAAACTAAAACTCCCAGCACAGACACTTGCTTGGCTGTTCTTAGAACTCCCATAGAATTGAATAGAAGATGATGGGAATTATAGTTACACAACAGCTGGAGCACTAGAGGTTGTCAACCTCTGTTCTACAGTAAGTATCTCTTATTACAATTCGTAGAGTAAATGAACTGTCAAATAGTAAAACCCACTTACTGAGATACAATGGAGATCCCGATTGAAATTAGATGTTAAACTGCCTATATAAAGACCTCTCTCTGCAATGTACAAGCATACCTCCACCAGTTCGATATGATTTACTGTATAGCTGTAAGCACTATATTGATTAATACATATATTTTTAAATAATTCTAAATTGTTGCCTTCACTCAGAAGATTTGTGAAAGTTAGGAGTCTGCTGCTTTATTGCTGTGTATTCTCAAAGGCAATATTTATCTTGAATATGAAGAATCTGGATATGTTTTGGTCTCCTGTTGCTTATCTGTAGAAGGGCATAAATGTAGCCTAGGGCTGGCCTTCCACATTTTTTTACATGTTGCGCCCTGACTGATGCTTTTGGTTTTACAAAGTTATTAAGAGATTCTAGAATCAATTCAACATTGATTCAGAATTCAGAATTTTTTAAGATCCATTAATCTACTTATCATAGTTAACTGCTCCTAATTCCAGATGAACAACTAACTAGTGATATTCGTGATTCCAGTTTTTTCTTGGTATAAATGCAAGTTTTCTCATTCCTTAGGGCTCATGCACCCCGTTATAGCTGTATACATATAGCCTCTATGGTGTAACACAGAGGCCCTACAGGTACTTTCGGCATTCTGTGCACAACTCTTTAGTGCACCATATTGTGAAGATATTCTCCCCTAGAGGTATGCACTTTTAAATAGAAATAAACATCTGTACACCCCTGAGATGCCCTAAACCCACCCATGAATGATTACAGGCAGGGTTTACCTAATCCTGAACTTGCCATTCTGTATAATCCCAGCAAATTTGGCACTGAAGGCAACTATGTGTATGCTCCAAATGAAATAAGAAGAATATAGAGGTAAGGTAGGGAGTTTGTGCAGAGCTGTAAAATGAGCATAATCAAGAATACTTAGGACAGTTTTACACAGGTATGGTGGATGTGTGTGCCTGTACTACCTGACTAAGTCCCTACCTGACTAAGGTCCAATGACCTGAACTGGTAGAATTATATGCATCTATAGGTACCAAACCCAATGTCTGGTCAGGACTTGCTGCTGTATTACCTTCTTCAAAAGTACACTTCACCTCTGGATTTTTGGGGTGTATTAATTCTGTCCTAAATGATGTTGGCAACCAAACAGACACAGGGCATTGAATGACCTAATATCAATTCAAGCAAATCAGTTTAGAAAATGTTGGACTTCCAGTTGTGACATTTGAAACCAATCTAAGCCATATTTGCAGACAGTACACATTGCATTTGCAGATTTTAGTGTGTTTTTTTTTTTTAGCCCAAAAACTCTGAAACAAGATATTACATTTGTCAATAGGAAATTAAAATCACCCTACAAATACCACAGGGGAGATTTATAATGAGGGAAATTGTAGTCAGATTTGGTACAACAACACGTCTAACATTTCTTCTGTCTTGAGATGTTACTCTGCTTTCTATTCCACCCTTTACTGGACTGAGTTTGAGACAAATTTTTGCAACTTATTTCAGCAAATGGCATTTATCATGTAGAGAAAGTTAATGCAAAACACTTACTAATGTATTGTGATTGTCCATATTGCCTCCTTTGCTGGCTTCATTCATTTTTCCATCATATTATACTCTGCTCTCTTCCATGATTATGACCACCATGTAATTCATCAGGGGCGGTCATACTTGCACACTATAGGAAAAAGTGCTGGCCTCTCTGGTGGTCGGGACCGCGGGAGTGTGCATAAGCACTCATGTGCAACAGCTCCCTTCCCGACCACCTTGTATCTCTGCTGCTGGATTACAGGGTGGTCATAAGGACTCGATATATGCAATGTATAATGTAATAGAAAAATTAATCCAGCCAACAAAGGAGGCAATATGGAAAATAACAATATATTAGTAAGTGCCTTGAATTAACTTTCTCTGATAAATGCCATTTGCTGAGTTGAGACAACCCCTTTAACACAGCTAACCATGTCCACTTCTCCACCCACTTTTCAAAACTGGAGTGATTAGTGTAAGTACTGCTGGATTTTTTGCATTTCGTGTGTTGGGGTAGAAGCAAACATACCAGTTGCACCTCGATCCCATTTCTATTGGATTACCGCTACACTTCAATGCCCCTGCGATCCTGACAGTTATCGCATGACTAGTGTCGCCGTGTAGCTGTACCCTTAAAGCCCAAGAAATCGCAGATCCCTATTTAATGAATTTTTGAGATCAGAACTCTGGAGTCCAGGGCTTGATGAATTCCATTTTATAGCTCTGTCTTAAGATACTTTCCTGCCATTTTTGACTCTGGGGTGTTTTTTTAATTGCAGCATGTTCTGTGTGTGGCTTTCAGGCATTTTCATATGTACCTTATTATGAAAAAAAGTAAAACTTGTGACTAAAAACACCAAAAATCACAGAAAAACATACAATACATCCTGTACAATTGTACAATGTAATAAATGAATATTGTGCATGGCTACATTTATAAGGTAAAAACACTAACACAATACATGCAAATATTATATATGGAATAAGCCTTTATTCTGATATGATACAATCTGAGACTATCAGCCAATATATTTTGATCAAAACACATATGTGCCCACCTACAGTACCCGCCGGGTCCTTCTCTAAACCCACCTATGCCGTATGGGCACCTATATTCCGGAGAGACCCAGGAGATATAGGGGTACATTTATCAAAACTGGTGTAATGTAGAGCTGTCTTATTTACCCACAACAACCAATCAGATTCCACCTTTCATTTTCCAAGGGAACTCTGAAAAATGAAAGGTGAAATCTGATTGGTTGATAGGGGCAACTAAGCCAGTTTTCCTTTGCACCAGTTTTGATAAATCTTCCCTATAGTGTGCTGCTCCTAGTTACCTCTGTGTGCATCAAGCAACCAATGAGAGGAAGACAACACACAGCTATATGTACCAATATGTACTAAAAACTAATAAAAAAAATCACAGAGAAAAAATAAAAACATCCTGCACAATGTAATAAATGATATAATCATAAATGTGCAGATATTCATGGCTATACTTATTCATTGCTATATTTATAAAAGAAAAATCACAGAAAATATTGCACTAACACAATAGATGAAAACATTATATATGGACTAAGCCCTCATTCTGATATGATAAAAAACACCACCCCCTAAAAAAAATTGTAGAAAATGTATTTAACCCATGCCATTTTTTGCAAGCCAAAAATGCCTAAGGGATGCACTCTAGAGCAGGGATCTCAAACTCGTGGACCTCCAGCTGTTACAGAACTACAATTCCCATCATGCCTGGACATTCTTCGGCTACCAGGGCATGCTGGGAGTTGTAGTTTTGCAACATCTGGAGGGCCACGAGTTTGAGATCCCTGCTCTAGAGCAGGGGTAGGGAACCTCCGGCTCTCCAGCTGTTGTGAAACTACAACTCCCAGCAAGCATACTCGCTCTGCTCTTCTAAGAACTCTCATAGAAATGAATGAAGCATGCTGGGAATTGTAGTTTCACAACAGCTGGAGAGCCGGAGGTTCCCTACCCCTGCTCTAGAGGGTAGGTTCACACAGAGTTATTTTATGTGCTGGAAAAAGCCCAATGCAGAATTTGCTTCAGGATTCATCATGTTTATTTAGGATGCAGTTTTTATTCTGATATGGTTTCACACTCATTTTTTTATGCAGGTTTCATGTTTGCCCATTTCAAAGGGAACTCTGGATGTGGATTCCATGCAGAATCCATATCAAGAATGGAAGTCACTTCTTTTAAACATGGTTTTCAAAACCATGAACAAAAAACTAACAAACATATTTTAAAAAATATTTATGCCATAAATATTAATACCATATAAATTAACAAGCAGCTTCCCCATGAGATGAATTTGAAGAATTTCATTGTGGAATGCATGCAAAAATTCACATTGAAAAAACAGTGTGAACATAGCTTTAGGCTATCAGCAAACACTGTGGATTTCCATGCAGAAAATCCACATAAAAACTGCATTAAAAAGCGCATAAATCTATTTATGGCAGTTTTGGGGCTTTTTTTCGGTGTGGATTTTCTATTTTAACAACCTCTCTTAAAGTCTGTGGGGAAAACCACTATACATAAGAATCATGCAACAACAGACATGCTGCGGATTTTATAAGCTGCACCACAGGTCAATTTCCGTGAATACAAAATACCCACTGAGGAAGATTTATCAAAACTGGTGTAAAGGAAAACTGTCTTAGTTGCCCATAGCCACCAATCAGATTCCACCTTTCATTTTTCAGAGCTTCTTATCAAAATGAAAGGTGGAATATGATTGGTTGCTATGGGCAACTAAGACAGTTTTCCTTTACACCAGTTTTGATAAATCTCCCCCATTGTGTATATGAGATTTGGCAAATCGCATTCACTTTGCTGGAACTGTATTATGCTACAGATTCTCTGTGCAAAAATCTCATGTAATCCACATTGTGTGCAGTTTTGGCTGCTTTAAACAATGTTCAATGTTGTATCTAAAAATGCCTAGAAGACTTGTACATAGAAAGATTTAGTTTGATGGCATATCTATAATAATGTATGCATAGGAAGTCAATTAGTGCTGATTTGAGTGTTAAGGTTAAATTGATAAACTTGTCAGAATTCCAAATTAAACTAAAATTAATGAGTATTCTCTTCTTTTTCTATTGCACAGCTCTCCGAATCCCACAAGGTGGCGCTGTCCTCCATCAGTTACATTGGTTGTTCTCTGTCTATTTTCTGCCTGGCAATTACTCTGGTCACATTTGCTATACTTTCGTGAGTAATTTTTCACATTTTATTATTTATTCTTTTCCCCCCTGTTCCCTGCTGGGCAAATATTACTGTTTAAAGACTATCTGAGATTTGTGTGTGTTCACATATCAGACAAGCAGTGCACAGTAACATTTGGATTCTCTCAATCATAAATGCCATTAATTATCACCAACCCATTAATTGGATTCTGCCTATATATTTTTTAACAGCTGGATGATTTTGCTCAAATGACTTTAATTTCCTGATCAGAGGAGTTTTCCATTTGCCTTCATCGCATGTTCTAGAGCTGCCGTTTATTATCTCTGCTCAGCTGCTTTAGAGAGATAGAACAGTTGCTGTAAAGAGGACTTTATAAAACTATTCTGGTGGCTGAAAGGCCTTCAAATCACTGTAGGTCATGAAAAAAGGCAGAATCTACTGATTTAATGTATTTGTCAATATATATTCTACAAAAGGTATGAATGAATGTGATCTGACAAGGAGGAATCAAATGAAAGTAACACTCCAGCCTTTGCCTGGAATGCAGGAACCCGCCCCAACTCTGAAGTTTCATTTACACAGACCCAACTGAGGGAACATTGGGGCCCTGATTTATCACACCTTCACTCCAGAATTCTGTCTTCAAAAAGTCGCACGATAGGGCTTTTGCGACTTTTTGCGCATTTTTTTGCGACTTTTTGCATGTGTACACAACTCACTCCAGTTTGTAATATGGGTGGAAAAGTGGGTGTGGTTAGCCATGTTAATGAGTTTCACTCCAGATTTATCATTGCGACTTTTTTAAAAAAGTCGCAAAATAGTCGCAATCTCACTCCAGGAGGAGGGTGGAGTAGGAAAAGTGGAGTAGCTTCTCTAGACAGAAGTGTTAGCTTTAAGGACAAGCCACATTTATCAAACAACCTGTGACGTTTGATAAATGTGGCACAAAGTACTCCAACACAGACTGAAGCAAAACTGACTTCAAATATTTTCCTAATGATAAATTCCCCTGTGGATGTCTTCTAGCACAATGGTCCTCAAAGCCATTCCTCAGGGCCCACCTGCCGGTTATGTTTTCAGGATTTCCTTAGTATTGAGCAGGTGATATAATTAGTGTCCATCTATCAGTACTTACGGCAGGTATTAATTCTGTGGGATACTCCTAAATCCTGACCGGCAAGTGGGCCCTGAGGACTGGAGTTGGGGAATCCTGTTCTAGCAGACTGCTACTGCCGTCTGCCTATGCTTACCGGGTCAGAATGGTTTTGGAGACCCTTCTGGAAACCTGTAAATAGAATGACTCCCTACCCATGTGCTGAGTAATTCCTCAGAATCCCGGGTGGGTTATGGGTGGAAATCTTGAGGGACGCCTCCACTTCAAACAAAAACTGGCTTTTCAGCTTTTGCCTGGAGTAGCTGCACCTGGGGCCAGTTTCTAACCCTGCAAACCTGGTTGCAGATTTCACAATTTATAACATGCAGATTTTGCTGTGGATCTCATTCCTCTACATTAAAGGGGTTGTCCGGGTTCAGAGAAGAACCCGGACATACCTGCAATTTCACCCAGGCAGCCCGCCTGAAGAGGGCATCGGAGCATCCTATGCTCCGATGCCCTCCTTTGCCCTGCGCTAATTAGCGCAGGGCAAAGGAATTTCGCCGGGTTCCGGTGACGTACCGGTCCCTGCCGGGCAGAGGCTTCGCCCGG
This sequence comes from Rhinella marina, assembly GCA_900303285.1. Taxonomy (NCBI): domain Eukaryota; kingdom Metazoa; phylum Chordata; class Amphibia; order Anura; family Bufonidae; genus Rhinella; species Rhinella marina. The sequence goes on along the minus strand of ONZH01002183.1, from coordinate 21,472 downwards.
CAGTGAGTCGGTGACGTCATCGGCGCTGATGGACAGGCTTCAGCGCTGCCCTAGCCAGTAAAACGGCTAGGGCAGCGCTAAAGCCGGCCCATTAAGGCCGGTGACGTCACCGAACTCACTGCCGGGCGGAAGTACCCGCCGGCAGCGAGTATTTTCAAAACAAGAGACCTTGCCCTGCGCGATCTAGCGCAGGGCAAGGGGGGGGCATCGGAGCATGAGATGCTCCGATGTCCTCTTCAGGCAGGCTGCCTGGGTGAAATTGCAGGTATGTCCGGGTTCTTCTCTGAACCCGGACAACCCCTTTAAGCAATAAAATCCACAGTGAAGATCCAAAGCAGAAATTAACAACATAGGTCAAATTTCATGTGGAAAATCTCCGCATTGCATAGATGAGATCTGTTGAAATGACATTTGCATGGAGTACTGTACTTACGAGATGCAGATACACAACATTTATGCTATGTGTGCGTTTATCTTCAGGCTCACATTCTGCATGTGAATTGCTGGAAAATTGCAGTTGCAATGCTTATTTCTGAGGAAAGCCACCATGTGATTATAAAAAGAATTGGTTTGAAATGCCCAATGGTTATTTTCTTTGCCTTATTACAGCTTATATGTATGAACTGCATTCTATTGGAAAAACATGGAGTTCAATATTAATTAATTCTGTCTACCGAGATGTATTGCATATTTTATTTTATACAAAATAATGTCTTTGATTATAGGTTAAAGATGTACATCAAAAAGGTATTGGGACACCTACATATTACCCTTAGGGATGAGCGAATTGACTTCGGATGAAACATCTGAAGTCGATTCGCATAAACTTTGGTTCAATACTGTACGGAGCGAGTGCTCCGTACAGTATTAGAATGTATTGGGTCAGATGAGCCGAAGTTATTACTTCACAAAGTCTTGCAAGACTTTGCGTAATAACTTCATAGATTAATTTGTACTATAAAAAACCCATTTCCCGAACTTGGGTTCGGTTCCAAGTGAGCCAATACATTCTAATACTGTACGGAGTGCTCGCTCCGTACAGTATTGAACCAAAGTTTTATGCGAATCGACTTCGGATGTTTCATTCAAAGTCGATTCACTCATCCCTAATTACCCCTACGGGAGTTTTTATGAGATCACATTCTAATTCCATAGACATTAATATGGAGATGGTTCTGCTTTGCAGCTAAAAAGCTTTCACTTTTCTGGAAAATCTTCTATAGAGCCTCATTCACACGTCAGTGTTTTGGTCAGTGATTTCCATCAGTGGTTGTGAGCAAAACCCTGGATTGGACCCTCCACAGACATAAGGGAAAGATCTGCACCTGTTCTGTGTTTAGAGCAGCACCTGGTTTTGGTCCACAGTCACTGATGGAAATCACTGACCAAAACACTGACTGTGTGAATGAGGCATAAAAGTTTGCAATGTGTCTGTGGGAATTTGTGCCCATTCATCCAGAAGACCATTTGTGAGGTTACAACTAATGTTGTTCAATAAGGTATCCCAAAATTTCCTTTGTCATTCATCCTAAAGGTGTTCGATGGAGCTGAGGGCTTTGTGTGGCCAGTCACATTCTTCTACACTAAACTCACCCAACCGTCATGCAGAAACAGAACAGGGCCTTCCTGAAACTTTTTCCTAAAACTAGAAGTATGCAATTGTCCATAATCTCTTAGTATGCTGAAGCATGAAGAATTTATTTCACTGGAACTAAGGGTCATAGGCCAACCCCTAAAAAACAACACCATAGCATTATCCCTCCTTCACCAAACTTTACAGTTGGCACAATACAGTCAGGCAGGTAAATTTCATCCAGCAGACTGCCACATACAGAAGTGTGATTCATCCATACATTGCCACTGCTCCAGAGTCCAGTCGTGGCTTTATACCACTACATCTGATGCTTGGTATTGTGCTTGTTGATGTAAGGCTTGCGTGCAGCTGATTGGCCAAGGAAACCCATGCCTTGAAGCAGGGGCGGACACGGACATCAGAGGGCCCCTATGCAAAAAATGTGGCTGAGCCCCCCCCCCCCAAGAGCCAAATTCTCAACCTCAAACTATGGCTCCTTTCACACATGTAGCACCATGCTCAGGCCAGATGATCTGGCAAAGAATGCATCGGTTTGTGTCCAGCTGATTCTCTACATTTTTGCCAGATTGAGGCCGGATCTCTGCGGGACCCCATTATAGTCAATAGTGCATCCAGCAGTACCGGAGCCGGCTGGTCCAGCAGAGAACAGCCTGCCAGAATCACTAACGCAGATGTGAAAGTAGCCTAATACAGCGCCACATACCTCGTACATCCAGTGACGTCTCCTTTGATGTAGATGTTCTCTTTCCTCATCTTCTCCTTTCAGACCAGACCGCCATGATGGTGTCTTTCAGCAATATATAGTCTCTGCAGAGTTTGACAGACAGACATCTTAGTTTCCTAGTTTTCCATCATCCTCTCACCTTCTGAATGCTCCATCCTGGCACCCCCAATACTGTGCCCACTGTGCTCCCTATACTAGTTACACACAGATAGATCCCCTTCAATAATTACTGCCACACAGTGTTGTAAAAAATAACTGCACCCAGGAAACAGTGTCCCCAACACTAACAGTCTAAACATAATGTCCCCCAAAAATAATTGTGCGAAGCTGATACTGTGCCAGGGTGCCCCCCACAGCAATAGTGTTCCCCAAAGTTCTACCAATTGAAATAATTATCTACCAGACAACATGTAGTAGTAATAGTGCCCCAACAGTAATAATGTCCCTACTGTGTCCCAGAAGTAATAACACTCCCATAGTGCTTATACTAGTATTCATGTTCCTTATATTCCCTCAACTGTAATAAAGCCCACCATAATGCCCCCGTAGTAATAATTATCTTTACAATGTGTAACAGTAAAAATAAAAATGCCCTGTTGTGTGCCAGTATAAAAAAATACCTCCTTTTAGTGCTCCTTGTAGAGCCAATGTCGTTTCGACCCCAGTTGAGCGAAGGTCCCCATAGTGCCATAATTTGCGCCAGTATAAACTACTCCTATATCGTGCCCCAATAGTGCGTCTTCCCTTGTCCCGATAGTGCCTAACAGTGTGCCAGTATAAAATGTCCCCATAATATGTGCCAGTATAATGCCCCTAAATAATTACCCCAATAGTGCTCCTCTATCCCTTCTCCATAGTGCCCCCCATGTGTGTCAGTATATAAGAAAGGGCCCCAGAATATGCCTCCACAGTGCTCCTCTCCCCCATTCTCCATAGTGCCCCCTCCATGTGTGCCAGTATATAAGGGCGCCATAGTGCCCATCATGTGTGCCAGTATATACAATAAAGCCCCCATATTGCTTCACTCCCTCCATAGTGCCCCCATGTGTGCCAGTATATTAGATAGGGCCCTCATAGTGCTCCTTCACCTCCATAGTGCCCCCATGTGTGCCATTATGTAACATAGTGCCCCCCATGTGTGCTAGTATATACGATAAAGCCCCATATTTCTGCTCCCCCTCCATAGTGCCCACCACGTGTCCCAGTATATACAATAGAGCCCCCATATTGCTGCTCCCCCTCCATAGTGCCCACCACGTGTCCCAGTATATACAATAGAGCCCCCATATTGCTGCTCCCCCTCCATAGTGCCCCATGTGTGCCACTATATTAGATAGGGCCCCTATAGTGCTTCTTCCCCTCCATAGTGTCCCCATGTGTGCCATTACATAACATAGGCACCCCCATGTCTGCCAGTATTTAAAATATGGCCCCCCATAGTGCTCCTCCTCCTCTATAGTGCCCCAATGTCTGCCAGTATTTAATACAGGGCCCCCATTGTACTCCTCCTCTATAGTGCCCCCATGTGTGGCAATACTTAACATAGGGCCCCAGCAGATGTCCAGATAGGGCCCCTAGTAAAGCGTAAATAAAAAAAAAATTAACACTTATACTTACCTCCTTGCCGCTTTCAGCCAGGCGATGCAGGCCTCTTCCGGCCTGTGTACTGCTCTGTACAGCTCAGGCGGCGCGATGACGTCATCGCGCCGCCTGCGCCGGCCTCTGATAGGCTACAGGCACTAGGCCTGCAGCCTATCAGAGGAACGGGCAGGGGAGACGCCTCTCCCTCCCCTGCCCCGCAGCATCTATCTGTATCGCTGTCCTGAGGACGGCGATACAGATGACTATAGAGAGATGAGCGCTTCCACAATGGAAGCACTCATCTCTCCCTGCCACCGAACCTCTCATGGGCCCCCCTCCCGCACCGGGCCCCTGTGCAGCCGAACCGGCTGAACCGTGGTATGTCCGCCCCTGCCTTGAAGCTCCCAGCTCACAGTTCTTGCATTGATATTAATGCCAGAAGTGATTGGGAACTCTGCAGTTATTAAAGAGGTTATCCCATGATTAATGTAAAAAATGAAAATCAGAGATCATATAGTATATGTAAATCTCTTTCTAACAAAACCAGAACCACTCCTGTACCTCACATGGATCCAGAGATCTCACCATTCATTATTCTTCTGAATTTATATCAGCTGAAGGGGGAGTCCTTCCGGCGGCAGCTCTGGATGTATGTCATTTTTGCTGCAGCTCTCTCCTTATCACAGCTCAGGGGACCTGTCTTTCTTCTGTAGCTCTGTCCCTATCACAGCTCAGAAGGCAGTTGAAGGATGAAACTGAGCATGTGTGGCCTTCTCACTGAGCACGTCAAAGAACTAAGAAAAAGAATATTTTTTGTAGGACAACCCCTTTAAGTCAGCAGAGCACTGGCAAATTTTATGCATTTTGTGTCTCAGCACCTTGCACTCTGTAATGTGGTCTGCCATTTCATGACTGTCTGTGGTTCCTAAACACTTCCAGTCATAGTTGATTGTGAAAGATTTAGGAATGAAGAAATTTCACAAACTGACTTGTTGCAACTGTAGCATCCTATAACAGTATCACTCTGAAATTCATTGAGCTCTTTAGAACGATCCAGGAATGTTTCTAAAGGCAGACTACATGATTGTATAGGCAATAGGACTGAATGAAACACCTGAATTCAATGATTAAGAGCTATGTCCCAGTACTTTTATCCATATAGTTAATTTGTTCTTCCCTTACTGGTAGAAATGCTGTAATTACTGCTTATGTCATTTTAGTGCTCACACAAGTAGAGCGCTGTAGTTACCATATTTCATATTATTGAAGCCGCGAATGGCCAGAAGTGAGGAGAAAATCCTGATGTTCTTTAAAAATAACTTTACAACTTAGATCATTAGGCACAAATAAAACACTCATCACTTGGTTTTGTTTCTCTAAACATGAAATTGTATTTTATTAACATTCTTGGGTTAAAATATGTCCATATGGAATTGTATATCTGCTAACAGAATCATCTGATTCACACTAAATTTAGATTTTTTTTACAGTCTAGCTCATTAATTTTTTCATTTGCTGTCTTTAGTTGCATTTTTACACTGTTAGTCTACTTAAGCAATAGCTGTTATTGCAAAGCACGTTGGTAGTACATTTATTAGCCTTTTCAATACTGCTTCTATGGGGGAGGGGGCTCTCTAGGCTGATATTGCACTGTATGGAGAGACCCAGACTACACATTCAGTTCAGAGGTCTCCAAACTACACAGCCATACTATTAAAAGCTGTTGGCCCCTTGTCAATTAGGTAGTGTAGATTATCACTGGTAATGTTGCTGCTGTGGTGAGATAGAGGGAGCTGGCAACAGCCTAGTCACTGTAGGATATCCAATAGTCCTAAACCAGACATTGAGATTGAGATGGGAGATGTGCATCAGTCGAACACTCAGGTTGCCCACCATAATAGGTGTAGCCTCCCATGTTCAAATGTGTACAATTTGTGGCCTCTTATGCTGACTGATAAGTGTTAAAGGGAACCTGTCATCTCCGAAACACCCCCTGAACTAGAGTAAGTGATGCTGAATCTGAATATTTAAGTTTTATCTTCATACTCACTTCCATTCCAATGCTGTGCTCCCCCAAACCTGCAGTAAAATGCATTGAGAGGACTCTTCTTTGAGTCCTCTCCATTATGTGAGTGAGCACTGGAGTCCACTGAGTGCATTTTACTGCTGGTTTGTGGGAGCACAGCGTCAGAATGGAAGTGAGTATGAAGATAAAACTTACATATTTGGATTCAGCATCACTTACACTATACACCGCTTACTCTAATTCAGGGGGTGTTTCGGAGATGACAGGTTCCCTTTAACCCTTTCAGTCCCGGAGGTTTTTTCGGCTTTGCGTTTTCGTTTTGCGCTCCCTGCTTTCAAACAGCCATAACTGTTTTATTTTTCTGTTCACATAGCTGTATGAGGGTTTTTTTGCGGGACAAGTTGTACTTTCCAACGCCACCATTTAATATTGCATATGGTGTAGTGGAAAGCGGCTTTCAGATCGTGTACAGACACCCCGATTGGCCACACGGGGTGTCTGTACACCACCCGGAAGCGTACGCTTCCGGGTTTAGACGCAACTAGATGCCGTGATCACAGCATCTAAAGGCCTACGAAGCCGCCACCGATGGCGGTAAGTACCCGCAAGTCTCTGCTGTTAGAAATAGCAGAGACTTGCCAGCCATGTGTCCGCATCGCCCCAGCGCCGTACATGTGGGGAGTGCATGGAGCTATTAAAACAGGCATGTCAGGAGTGGTGAAAGGTCCTCTTTAAAGACCATTGTGCCCTTGGGTATCAAAAGGACACATTTCCTGCAATTAAATAAAGTTAGTTTGCAGAGAATTTCCCAGTGTCATTTGTCATTGTGGTGGTTCATCTCCCGATGTGCATGAGAGCTGAGCCTGTGGCTTTTCCCTGGGTGCCCAGGCATCACAGGCACAGCACACTTAAAAAACATGAAATCAATGGAGCTATTGGCCATATAGTGGCCATCAAAAAATAGTACATGTCCTATTTTTGGTTATTTTCACGGCAAGACAGATGCCATTGAAATCAATGGTGCAGTTTTTAACGTCCACTTAGACGGGAGTGCACCAGTTTAATGGGTGTTAAAAATGGGTATACCAGTGAAAAATGGCCTTTAGGGGTAAAATTACTCATCTCTCTCTCATCTCCACTTGCAAACAGAGAGACAGTCACCCTTCATCTGATGCAGAAGCACCTGCTCTCCCTGAGTGACATCAACATCCACTCCCAGCCCGATGTTAATCCGACTGGTAGTGCTTGGTGACATCATCACTCTGGGAGCGAAGTTCCTTCAGCATGAAGTGAGGAGCAACTGTCCTTGCACTTGAAAGTGGATGGGGTGAGTATTTTTTTTTTTTTACACAAGCAGAAATGGGGGGACTAATGTGGACCATATGATGTCGGGGGGCATTAATGGGGGCATTCTTTGTACTGATGGGCACACTAGGGACCATTATTCATACTGGGGGAAACTATGGGGGCTATGTGATGTCCAAGGGCCACTATGGGGAACATTATGAATGCAAAATGAAAAAAACTGATGCAAGATGGCTGTTAAAAAAAAGGAATAACAAAAAAGGATGCACATATGGATGCAAAATGGGCATGACAGTACATCTGTTTTTAGTGGCCCTTTTTCACTGTCGTGTGGACGTAGCCTTTTGTAGAGATTTCTACACTGTGCAGTCAGACTGCTGAGATTTGGGGTCTCAACCACATAGGCAGAATGCTGTTATAGCAGGTGGTCCAGACATCGGGGGTTTGTAGACTACACAGACAGTTTTTTTTTTTAATGTCGTCTCTGACCAGGAGTACACTCCGTTTCTGAAGCTCATAATCATATTCATTTTTATGACAAATGTATTTTCTTTTAGGTTTACCAGCTCATTTTTGCTCAGCTTGCTTTCTATAGGTAATAGTAATGTTATTAAAGCAATCATCTCCCTAAGTGACCGTTAAGCCCTCATGATATTTTGGATACCAATGAAGAAAGTAGACAATGCATTAAGAAAGTTTACGACCAGCCACCTATCACCATTAAACCTACAATTTATATACAGTGATTTGAACTCGCTAGAACAAGACAGAAGGAGAATTGTCCTTCAGAGACAGCTGAAGGAAGATCTCCGATTTAATATTCCCCATGCAGACAGACTTCAGTGAATCGGTACATTGTGCAAAGTGAAAAAATGGAAACCATTGAGGCAAGAATAACAGCGTTTCAGACTAATCCATGAACATTTAACACATTTAGCAGAAGGTTTTGACCCACCGGACATTTGGAAACATCGATGAATTGTTTATGAATACCATCTGCACAATAGCGATGCATTGCCAGGGTGGGATCGTTTCATTAGAATGTCACTGGAGGCTGCAGAAATGTTAACTCATCAGGGGAAGACAGTTTTCTCGAATTCAAAAGCTTGCTGATCTACATTGATGTTAAACAAAATTTCGCCATAAATGACATTGAAGCCTTTTTTTTATTGAGGCTTGTCACTGCTGGCAGAAGAACGTGATATGTGTTGCCTTATGGACAAGGGGCAGACTGTTTCTGTGGATAGGTAATAGCCCTGGCAGTATGGTGACGCGGAGTCCACTTAATACTGAATATTTTAAGTGGTTCCATATGGATGGTGATACATTTTTGGGCTAGACACTGTATTATTGGTACTCCCATGGAGCATAAATTTGTGTAAGTTTCTCTTTGGCATGGTGATAAATAAGTGGCGTGTAAATTGATTGCTGCTCATAAACCATCTGTTCTTACAATGGATATTTGACAGTTTGTGGCCGAACAGAATCGTCATGCATTTTAGCTTTTATTTTTCAAGCTAAATTTCCAATGCTTCTCTAAGGGCTCATACTCACATCAGTTTATTCAATGGGCTATTGATTTTTTCAATGGATAGCACACGGACCTATTCCTGACTATTGGGTACAACCATGGTTTTAAAGCCTTGGGGTGTGGGCTGAGCCACAAATCTCAGAGCAGGTCATATTGCTTCCATACTTGGTCATTTGGGTTTTTGAAATTGCGCTACTCACAAAAAGTTAGGGATATTTGGCTTGTGGGTGAAATTTCAAGATAAACCAAAAATTCAACCTAACCTTTACAGGTGAACTTAATGTGATCCTCTCTAAACTTTTGAATTCATATGTCCAACTGTTCAGTGTTTCAGTACTTTTTGCACAACTTGCTGTTCTCTAACGAGGAGCTTAACTGCAAAATTCACAACAACTGTTTGATCTATGCATCACCCAATAAATTATGTGTTTAACTAGAATTGGTATTTAAACAGTCCTCCTCATGCTGTTCACATTTTGACATCATGAGACCAAGATGACACATAACAGTTGATGAACAGTACCTCACCATTGCAAGACTTCAAGCAGAATGTTCTCAGACGGAAGTGACCACTGAGCTTAGAGTGTCACATAGTGTCAACAGAGATACAGAGAGACTGGAAGAGTCACAGAAAGGCATAGACTGATTCTTTGTGAACAATGCCCTGCAGAACCAGATGATGAATGACACACAACTGAAGGCACATTTAAGGGAGGTGAGAGGCAAGCAAGTGTCACATCAGACCATTCGAAACCATTTACATCAGCATGGTTTTCATGCTAGGCAACCTGCAAGGGTACCTGACCACAACACCAGGCACAGGCGTCATCATCTTTCATGGGCCAGGGAGCATCTATGCTGGACGACAGACCAGTGGGCCTCAGTGCTGTTCACTTATGAAAGTCTAAGCAGAAATGATAGCTGCCAATGATGTTGGAGACGTCAAGGAGAGCGCCATGCATCAGCCACTGTTGTCACCAGACAACACTGGTGTTACAGTGTGGACAGGTGTGTTTAGTCAATACAGTTTGTGAATAGTGAATAGTACAGTGACAAGCCCATACTACTTGAATAACATTATTAATCCAGTCATTGCGCCTCTGCATGAACAGTACAGGCCTAATTTCATCTTTATGGATGAAAATGTACCAGCTCATTGAGGTTGCATCATTAGGGAATGACTGTTGGAGACTGGGGTCCCTCAAATGGAGTGGCCTGCACTTTTTTTCCAGACCTAAATCCCATTGAAAACCTATAGGATCAGCTGAGTTGCCGTGTAGAGGCTCGTAACTCTGTACCCCAGAAGCTCAATGACCAGAGGGCTGCCCTTCAAGAAGAGTGAGACTCCATATCTCAGCAGACAATAAGTCAACTTGTGAACATCCTGAGACGTTGTTGTCAAGCTATAATTGATGCTCAAGGCCACATGACAAGTTATTGAGACATTTACATCTTTGTAGGGGTATACCCACTGTTATTGGCTTTTGTTTCAATAAATTGTTTCAATAAATTGGATGCCATTGCTCATCAGACAATACGTTGACTTGTAAACAGCATGAAACATAGTTGTAAGCTGTAATTGATGCTCAAGGCCTCTTGACAAGTTATTGAGACATTGACATTTTTTGTGGAAGTATACCCACCACTGTTGTTGGCTTTTGTTTCAATAAATAGTTTGAGATGAGGAAATCACCATTGCATGCTTCTACTTAAATGTCCTACTTTCATGATATAATATCACTGTAGTGTGAACTTTTTATGCTTTCATCTGAAAGCCAAATATCCCCAACTTTTGCGAGTAGTGTACGTGAAGCCGTCCGTGTCCTGTCCATATTATGCAAATCCATTGCGAGGCGACAGCAGGGATTCCCTTTCACAGCAGAGGCCTACATAGAAAACGTTATTGACCTGTGGTTTTTATTGGATTTGCACATCATGCCCCACTATATGGACGTCCAAAAGCTTATTATCCTGATGCAGGAGGGCCACAAAATTTAGGACATGTGGTCAGATTCCCACTATGGAAGGCTCTGATGTGGAAGGAGATCTCCCAGGAGCAGTTGCCTGGAGTGTGGATCATGTGCAGAGTGAAACAAATTTAGTAAGTACCCATAGGTAACCTTGTATGTTCCTACAAAAGATGCTGCCTCCTACCAAGTGCTGCTATGTGACCATATCTGGCCCTTCATTGCCATAATGTGGCCCTGAGTGTTCTGGTGTTGCCCTTTTTTAAAACCTTACTAATTACCTCCATGTGACACAGACATAGTTTGCACAACTGTAAATGGCTCCGTTGTTGCTGCCATGTGACCCTGAATGCTCTTATTTGGACGCTATTTTTAGCTTATTACATAGGAACATAGTAACATAGTAACATAGTTTATAAGGCCGAAAAAAGACATCTGTCCATCCAGTTCGGCCTGTTTTCCTACAAGTTGATCCAGAGGAAGGCAAAAAAACCCTGTGAGGTAGAAGCCAGTTTTCCCCACTTTAGGGAAAAAAATTCCTTCCCGACTCCAATCAGGCAATCAGAATTACTCCCTGGATCAACGACCCCTCTCTAGTAACTACCGTATTTTTCGCTTTATAAGACGCACTTTTTTCCCCCCAAAAGTAGGAGGAAAATTGCAGTGCGTCTTATAAAACGAATACAAGTGAGCGCTTCCATTATGGAAGCGCTCACTTTTATGTTTTAGCTGCCGGGACCCCCCCCCATCAGACCTCAGATCAGACCAGCGTGCACCATAGCAATAAAATAAAAAACTTCACTTACTTGTCCTGCCGCGGCTCCTCAGGCTTCCCGGCCCGGCGCTGCACTGTCCTGAACGCGTACAGCGTCAGGACGTAGTGCGCGCACTATGACCTGACGCTGCACGCAGTCAGGTGACAGTGCAGCGTCGGGCCGGAAAGCCTAAGGAGCGCCGGAGCGGAGCCGGGGCGCTGGACAGGTAAGTGAAGTTTTTTATTTTATTGTTATGGGGCACGCTGGGCTGATCTGAGGTCTGATGGGGGCACAGAGTGGTCTACTGGGGGCACTGTGAGCTGGTCTGAGGTCTGATGGGGGCACAGAGTGGTCTAATGGGGGCACTGTGAGCTGGTCTGAGGTCTGATGGGGGCACAGATTGGTCTAATGGGGCACTGTGAGCTGTTCTGAGGTCTGATGGGGCACAAAGTGGTCTAATGGGGGCACTGTGAGCTGGTCTGAGGTCTGATGGGGGCACAGATTGGTCTAATGGGGGCACTGTGAGCTGTTCTGAGGTCTGATGGGGCACAAAGTGGTCTAATGGGGGCACTGTGAGCTGGTCTGAGGTCTGATGGGGGCACAGATTGGTCTAATGGGGGCGCTGTGAGCTGGTCTGATGGGGGCACAGAGTGGTCTAATGGAGCACTGAGCTGGTCTGAGGTCTGATGGGGGCACAGAGTGGTCTAATGGGGGCACTGTGAGCTGGTCTGAGGTCTGATGGGGGCACAGAGTGGTCTAATGGGGGCACTGTGGGCTGGTCTGAGGTCTGATGGGGGCACAGAGTGGTCTCATGGGGGCACTGTGGGCTGGTCTGAGGTCTGATGGGTTACGCTGGGCTGGTCTGAGGTCTGATGGGTTACGCTGGGCTGATCTGAGGTCTGATGGGGGAACGCTGGGCTGATCTGAGGTCTGATGGGGGAACGCTGGGCTGATCTGAGGTCTGATGGGGGAACGCTGGGCTGATCTGAGGTCTGATGGGGGAACGCTGGGCTCATCTGAGGTCTGATGGGGGCCTGATGTGATGTCCTGAAATTTATGGGGGGTCAGATATGTGGTCTGATGAAAAATATTTTTTTCTTATTTTCCTACTCTAAAATCTGGGGTGCGTCTTATCTTCAGGTGCGTCTTATAAAGCGAAAAATACGGTATAACCTGTAATATTATTACCCTCCAAAAATACATCCAGGCCCCTCTTGAACTCTTTTAGTGAACTTACCATCACCACCTCCTCAGGCAGAGAGTTCCATAGTCTCACTGCTCTTACCGTAAAGAATCCTCTTCTATGTTTGTGTACAAACCTTCTTTCCTCCAGACGCAGAGGATGGCCCCTCGTCACAGTCACAGTCCTGGGGATAAATAGATCGTGGGAGAGATCTCTGTAGTGACCTCTGATATATTTATACATAGTTATTAGATCTCCCCTCAGTCGTCTTTTTTCTAAAGTGAATAAGCCTAATTTTGATAATCTTTCTGGGTACTGTAGTCCACCCATTCCAGTTATTACTTTAGTTGCCCTCCTCTGAACCCTCTCCAGCTCTGCTATGTCTGCCTTGTTCACAGGAGCCCAGAACTGTACACAGTACTCCATGTGTGGTCTGACTAGTGATTTGTAAAGTGGCAGGACTATTGATAATTAAAATTTTTTTTATTTTTTTTTTATTCCATCAAAGATAGAATAATTGCCATGATAAGGTTTGGTGGGAATGGAGCTGGAATGGTGACACAGCCTCAAAATACACATATCAGTACACCAGACAGCTAGCATTCCTACATAATGTGGAAAACCTTTTTTCATAAGTTTTTTTTTCGTTTTTTTCACATTTAAACATTTTAACATTGTTACTATTGTACGTACCATACTTCCACATATCACTTTGTGAAGAATGTGTCTGCTAGGCCCAAGTGGCTGCATAGCAATATGCTAAGCATCATAGGGTACTATTCACTTACCATACTTCTATTACAAACTTAATAGATGCACAAGTTATTGGTCAGGTGTCATTAATTTCCAATTTGAAATGAATATTTGTTACCCATAGGAACCTTTCACAGCAAGATTGTAAAGGTAAAATAAAACAGTCTTGTGACTGGTCACAGAGCAAGAGATCTTTGAAGCTATCATGTTTTGAATCATCAGGACAAATGATTTATCAGTTTCTGCTTCTTTTGCACACAACAGAACACAGGACAGACTTGAATATCCTCCTGATGCAGACTCTGATGAGACACAGGTGGAAACAGCAGCAAGGGATACTCCTTCAATGGAGGAAATTAAGGAGGAACTTATCATTCCGCTACACCATGTTTTTGGTGTCTTGTTTATGGGAGTATTTAAACACCATTTTGAAAAAATCTAGCCAGTTTCCTGAAAAGGGGTGTGGTAAGGGTGAGGTGAGGGAGAGGCTATTGTCCCTGGCACATTTATCATAATTTATGCCAGGACCGTGTGTAAAATATGACTGACATCTACGCCAGCTACAAGCTGCTGTAGTTTTCAGTCAGGCGCACGGACTGCCAGAGGAGACATTTCATTTATGACAAGGTCTGCACCTCATCATAAATGAAATGCCTATCAGGCCCTATCAAGACCAACATAGCACACACCGGTCTTGATAAATCAGGACCTTGGTTTCCACTGTGTCTGACCGCTGAGGAGCCCTCATTCCCTGGACCATCCTGGTGTCCATTCTGTTCTGAGTCACAGATGTGGGAGTGGCGGAACATCTTACATTCAGGCCCAAGACAGGTGGGTCATGATCGAACCGCATGTCCTGGACTACCTGTACAAAAGTTGCCAAAAGATGTTGAAGAAGATTCTATTCTTCATCAGATGTTGATGAAGATTCTATTTGCCTTGAGCCTGCTGCCACATTTGAAAGAAGGGGCATGTCTGAACACATCGTCATGAATCACATGGCATATGTGGAGCATGATTATCTTCTGGTGTTGCGGTACTAGTGCCACAGTAGCTCCAATGTATGCACACTGAACATTCAGTCAGATAGTAAACTACAGTTAAGCCTTCCTAAAAGAAGTTAAGGAGAGTAACATAGTTATGCGCATTGACCCGGTAATACTGGTAAAAAAAAATACAAAGATAAGTGTAGGATATTTTTTTCAAGCCAAGGGATTTTTTGTTCATGTTATTACACTGCTGGGCAGAGACTTCCACCTAACAGTGTTCCTGGTGACATCACAGGCTCTGATGGGTGTGCTTTAGCACGGCCCTGTTTTACAGGATGGGGCAGCGCTAAAACCCACTCATTAGTGCCGGTGATGTCACTGGGCTCACTGCTAGGTGGAAGTCCCCATAGCAGTCTCCATGGAGAACCCGGTATGTCACCGGATCTCCAAAAAATGCTTTTGTCCTACGTGATTCATCACAGGGCAAAGGAGAGCATTGGAACATGAAATGCTCCAATACTCATATCAGGGGGGCCGGAGAGGTGAAGATGGGGATATGTCCGGGTTCAACTCTGAACCCGAACAATCCCATTAAAAGAGGACCTGTAACCTTGTTTCCTACTTATAATGAGAATTCTGAAGCATCTATTCTCTTAAAAGGTGCCATTCCTTTATTATTCCTGCTATAAGTTTTGAATGAATTACTAGCAGTTTGCAATGACGGTTCAGCTGGATGTTACCAGTTGGGGGTTGTTCCTGCACAGTCTGGCACTGGTAGCATTGATTGTATAGTGTCAGACTGTGCAAAGACCAATCCCCACACTGGACCTTCATTGCAAACTGCACAACATAGAGTAATAAAAATAGCTGCTTCAGACTTGTTATTACATGTGGAATGCAAGTAGTTACTAAAATTGACTTGTCAGGAGAGGTGAAAGGTAATCTGTAAGTTTTGTGGAACACATTTGTACATGATAACTTGGTAAACCAATGTAAATTTAAAGGGGTTGCCCACGAAAAATATTCTACAGTTTTCAAACCAGCACTTGGATCTCAATACTTCATGTAATTGCATGTAATTAAAATTTATCTGTATAACGCCACCTGCTGTTTGTTCTTTTCCTTATTTCCTTGTCATGCTCACTGAGGAGGAGACACATGTTTAGTTTCATCCTCCTGGGCTGTGATAGGGAGAGAGCTGCAGCAGAAAAGACACTCCCCTTGAGCTTTCAGCTTGATAGAAATCTAGAAGAGAGATGAATGGGGAGATCTCTGGATTCATGTGAGGTACAGGGCTGGTTCTAGCTTTGTTAGAAAGAGATTGTCATGTTCTATATGATATCTGATTTTCATTTTTTATATTAATCATGGAATAACCTCTTTAAATATTAAAATATCAGCAGGGTTTCACCGTTAGCACAGAATGGACAGTATGGTACTGTGTAGTGTCATGCCCCATTGAAAATGTGAAAGGTAACACCCAGTTGTCAAGTTATTTCCTACATTTCCAGGAGGAGTGAGAGAGGAATGATTGAATGCATCATAATTGCTATTTTATGGGGAATACAAGCAGAAAATTATCTAAAGGGGGCATATCAGGGGAGCTTATTGATTGCTTTTTGAGATGATCAAAGCTTTGAATTTCCATGCATAGATGTTTTGGTGGTATAGAACCAGCACATATTGTGGGTAGTTCATCTATATTATGTAGTTACGTTTGCATTTCATCAACGGCAATATGAAGGCTGTCCATTAATCTGTCCCCTCCTTTCTTTTCTGACCCATACTCCTGATACATCCCCACATGTAATCTGTGATCCTCACAGGATCTCCTTCTTTGTTCTCCAGTTGACAAGATTTCTCAGATGCATCTCCCATACTGTAGAACTCAATACCCTAGCATATTGAACTGTCCCCCAACATCGAAATCTGAAAACCCCTCTTACCAACAAAGCCTACAGTCTACAATAACACTAATGCCACTACACATTCATATGAGTGACTTCAACACTCATCGACTGTCACCTTCCCCCTTCCCTTTTAGATTGTAAGCCTTCGTGGGCAGAGTCCTCTCTTCTCTGTACCGGTCTATTAAAAGGTTCATGTTCATTGTACTTGCTTTACTTCATAATATGTATCTACACCCCTTTTTAGATCTACAGAACCCTGGAATTAATGTCACTTTGAAATAAATAATAATGTAAAATAGCTATCCTGCAGAAGAAAAGTCTCTACTGCCTCTGTCTATGAAGGTGGCTAATCGTAATTTGTTTCATTTTTTAAGAATAGAGCAACTCTCATTCATTACATAAGAACTGTTTTTACATAAGATGAACAGGTGAAATGGCTGTTCATTGAGTAATTGAATTGTTTGTGTAGACACCTGATTCGTCGGCAGTCTTATCATGCAGTCTAAACAGTCTAAACACGCTCTACTGTGTAAGGGGATGAGCAGTGGCATTAGTGATCACTCCTCCCCATACTGAGGAGATCGCTTCATGGACATGCATCCATCTCGTTCAGATACCTACTCCAAATGTACAATATTCCAGTTCTCTATTTTATCTCTTTATTTTCACTAAAAAGTCTTTTAACCATTTTCAGAAAACCGTACAGAGCTGTCAATCATGGCAGATAGATAAAGACTAAACAATGAAGCACAATTAAGATGATAGATAAAGATATGACCTTAAAGCCCTTTTCATCTAGATACTGAATGTTTCTCTTGCTTGTATAGTCATTTCCGATTGGCTGTCTCCAAGGAGTCAGGAAGAAGAGTAAAGTTTAATCGCTGCATTGTCTCTATCCATTTCACAGTTCATTTTATTTTATTTTTAAAAACCCCTGAAGCTTTTAGCTCATGTTAATATCAAGAATGTTCTGCATTTAGTACTGACTCGTAAATTCCTTTATTTATGTTTTATTTCGTAGCTCAGTGAGCACAATCCGAAATCAACGATATCATATCCACGCCAACCTATCATTCGCAATATTGGTTGCACAGATCCTGCTCCTTATCAGCTTTCGCTTTGTACCTGGAACGGTGAGTAAATAATTAGAACAATAATACCTAAACATCTGATACAACTATTACTTCAAGTGTAAATGTCAGTTCAAAAAACTTTTGACCTGTCACTAAACTTTAATTGGTGGGGGTCTGGGTTCATAAACCCTCACTGATTGTTACAGCGAGGAGGCAGAAGTACTGCCTCTCCCCGCTAACTGAAGTCAAGCTCAGACTTTCTACTGAGCCTGTCTTCAGTTCGCGAGATGAAACTCAACTGATTCTACCTTCTTCATTCTAGCGCTCAATGGAATCTCAGCACTCAGACATTTGCTTTTTTATTCAACCTTAGAGCAGGTACCCATTATTGCCAAAATTTTAAGTCAGACAAACCTCTTAGATCAAATATGAAGGACGATTAATCAGGTTCAGAAGGATTAGTGTGGCAATTGCATTTTTAATTTCATAGGAATTTCTTGAGAGTCTGAGTTCTTCAACATGCTTGATACTGTGCTATGGTATTAAACACAATGATCTACAGTGTCTTCGGTTGGGATAATTAGGTTTTACTAATGTTACATCATACTCTCCAAGTTCCTCTGTTGCTCTATTACCAACTGTAAATGCACCATATAGTTGCCTGAAAACCGTATACAAGGAACTTGGCCATCTATCTAAGGGGTTCAAAGGAGTTTGTTGAATTGTTGCCTAGTTAAAATTCAACTCAACTCTCATGGTCAATCAAGATGAGAATGAGTGCTGGATAGTGTGGCCAAAACAATTAGGTCATGTAAACAGTTTCTGCATGTAAAGCCAAATATTAATTTCCTAAGGGTTCAGCTAGGTGACATTAGGCTATCCTTTTTCAATGTTTTAACAAGCTATTGGAATAGCCAGACGTGAATAAATATCGGGATCAGAATCCATGGTCCAAATGCATTACCCTTGAATGATAAAATTCAGTCTTCCAAACAGCTAATTGGTTGAATTTCTTATTTATGAGAAGACTAATAACTAAATATAATATTCTTAACAATCTGCATAGGTGGAATAATACTCATTCTAGTATTGCTTTATTTAGGAATCTCTGATCTCTGATACAGTGTCTTATACCAAGGTTATGTGAATCCCAAATTACCATATATGCTACAATAGGAAAGGAATATCGAGAAAGAATGCACAAAAAAGGAATGGGACTCAGAGAATGTCTGGAGTTGTAAAACAACTATTTGCATTAACCACATTGCTATGGTAAAAAAAATAAAATAAATCACATTGGCATATCATACCCATATACGAATGACGAGGAATTAACCAACAAGCCTCAGAACTTTTGTGGAGGAAGTGTGGGCAATTGGGTGATTAACCCACAAGCCTCAGAACTTTTCTGGAGTGAGTGTGGGAAATTGGGCAATCTGTTCCACATGCTTTGGAAGCCTCTGGGAGGGGGTATATGAGTTGATCTCATGAGAGAAATATTGAATTTAGCAATGGAGCAAATTCTAAGGGAGGGACATTGGGTTGTGGCCTGCATTCTGGACTCTGCACTTTGTTCAGTTATTGCTAATGGAAGTCACATAAACCACCAGATATTGTAGAATTTCCTTCTATGGTTAATGAGTACTTTCAATTTGAATGGTATATAATAAAGGCTTACAGCTTTGAGCAAAAGATATCTTCCAAAGAATATAGGAAAGGTGCCTGCATAGGAAGGAAAGTAAAGGCACTAATATTTTATGTCTAAATCTAAGGTTTCCTAAAGCATACCTGTCTTTTCAGACAACTGTTCAGAATAAACTGTCATATGTGTAGTGACAGCACTATATTTGATGAGTATTATGACTTTTTTAGCAGTTTCCCTATTTGCTTGCTACACCTTCTCATACTCAGTTTCTCAAACTCCAGTTTCCTGTCTCCAGATGCCTGTCTATAGAATACGTATGGAAACAGCGGATTCTGGTCCCAATGCTCTCTCACTCACTCATAATCACAGATAGGACATTATAATATACAATAAAGCACCTGGGTGGCATGTAACACCTACAATTAGCCACTGAGGCATGGCTGTGTCTCTCTATCTTATTATGCTGCTCACTGCTCTTTTCCTCTCTCTATAGATTTCTATGGGATCATGAACCTGTTTGTTCAGTGAGCAGGCAGCCTGTCTTCATTTTATCAAAGAATTACAAGTAAATGTTAGTTCAGGAAAGAGTGGAAAGAAAGTAGCTGATAACTGGAGAATAAGTCATTTCTCTCTGAAAAGACATATTACAAATATACTATTCTTTTATGTAAAGTTGCGTGAAACAGTGATGTAGCATGGGATGGGGCACGAGGCAATTGCCCTGGGTGCCAAACTTCCAGGGCTCATTCAATAGCCTGACATGACTTTAACTGCACTGATGATGTGAACCCTCCATCATTAGTGCAGTTTGGAGCCCTAGAAACCTAAACGATTTGTGATGACATCTTCACAGGTCCTAAACTGTGTAATAGTAAAGGAACTGAACTGACAATTGTGTAGTTCCTAGGTTCAGAGGGCGCAGCTGAAGGACCTGTGATGACAACATCAAAGGTCCTTCATCTCCTTGAATATAGAAGTAGTGCAGGGTTGAAACTAGAATGGAGTGGGTAAAAGGAGGCCCTTCCTTTCTAGTGAGTAAATGGCATGTGTGTAAACCTAACCCTAATACTATACCAACACTGCCCTTACAGTACCCTTGCACTTATATTAACCCCTGACCCTAATACAAACTCCTAACCCTAATTGTAACTCTAACCCTAATAGTAACCCTAACCTTAACCCTAACCCAAAATATAGCCCCTAATACCTCATGCACCTTACACAGTGACGGCAATGTATAATTGTCCACATACTTCAATACACACTGCTGCTGTTATACCTCATACCTGACAGAATTGGTTGAATTTACTGTTATGTGAAGTTTTTTGAGGCAAAATTATTTTGTTGCTCACGTCACTTATCCTAGTGCCGAGAGAAGGGGGCATGGTATGGGCTAGGAAGAGGGCAGGCCCATCTCATTTATCATTTTGCACACCAGTTTTGGCATGGAAAATTACTTAAATCCTTTGCTGGCATAGATTTTAGTATGTCACATGGCTTGCTGGAGGAAGTGCCAAAGTTAAGTAGAGGCCTGTGCCTCCACATAACTCTGTATCTGCTTCCACCGCATCTACTATGCCAAATAATTCATGCAGTGTGTAAAGAAAAACATAGTATATACAGCAGTGTACTGATATATCTGTACATACTGCATCTCTTTTACCTTGTACTTCACATATCATTATGTGGTTGTATATACGTACTAATCATTAGTACACATTGCAGGTATTATGTGGTATAATAGATGCAGTGGGTACATATATATAGCATATACAGCAGTGTACTGATATGCGAAGTACGAGATATAATAGATGCAGTGTGTACAGACATATCAGTACACTGCTGTATATACTATGTATCTCCATCCACTACATCTATTATATATGCAGTATAATACATGCAGTGTGTAAAGATATATAATATACACAGCAGTGTACTTATATATTTGTATACACTGCATTAATTATATCTCATACCTCACATATCAGTACACTGCTGTATATATTACATATCTGTACATACTGCATCTATTATATCATGCATCTCACATATCAGTACACTGCTGTATATAGTATATATCTGTACTAACTGCATCCATTATACAGTCTAATACATGCAGTGTGTACAAATATATAGTACATATTGCAGTGTACTGATATATTTGTACTTACCTCATCTATTATACCTCGTACCCCACATATCTTTACATTGCCGTACATACTATATATCTGTACCCACTGCATCTATTATATCTCATTGAAAGGGTTAATGCCCCAGTCAGAAGGGGAGATCACAGAAGGAAACTCTTGAATAAAGAAACCTTCTGGATGTTCCAGCTCAGAACCTGCACTCCTCATGCCTTAAACAAACAGTGTGATTTGATTTAGCAATATTAATGTAGTAGTTTTGGATTCTTGCTATGTAATTTATACATAG
>ONZH01002182.1:0-150920 GCA_900303285.1 Rhinella marina | reverse complement strand
ACCGATCATTGGGATGGAAATAACCATCCTTGTTGCATGACTGTTTGAGCTGACAATTATTTGTAATTTTGTAAAAACAAGCCATAAAACGGTTGTCCAACCTGCCTGATTACGGCTTCATAAAAAGTGACTCTATAATATATGGCTTAAAATAAAAAGTTCCTATACTCCACTCTTTCTTCCCTGCCGTTCTCTGTGCCGCAGCTCCAGTCCTTCTCCTGCTGTTTCTATACAAGACTTCAGTGGTGATGTCTAGGTATATGGCAGTCGCTGCTCCAGTCAATCACATGTAAGGGCTTATTCAGACGGCCGTATGTTTTATTCTGCACAAAATTGTGTAACGGGTGTGGAACCATTCATTTCAATGGGCAAAAAAATACAGAGCATATCCTGCAATTGCGGACAAGAATAGGCATTTTCTATGACAGTGGCGGCCATGTGCGGTCTGCAAATTGTGAAATGCATATGGGCTGGTATCCGTGTTTTGAGGATCCGCAATTTGTGGACTGCAAAACACGGACATCTGAATGAGCCCTATATCAGTGGTATCATGCTGTATACCACCGAGGACATTGATTAGCTGCAGCAGTCACATGCCATATACCTTCATCTCATTGAGCAGTTTTGAATACAAACTATGAGAGTAGAACCGTTGCAGGAGAAAGGGTGAGTATAGGATTTTTTTAAGCATTTAATAGCATGGGGCCCTTGTCCAAAGTAACTTGGACAACCTCTTTAAAGATATGATCGCTATTAAAGTTACATAGAGAATACTATTGAAAACAGTGCTATAGGGCCAGATGGTTTCCTGTTCTTGTAGAAGGTGACCAAATTCTTAATCTGGCCATAAACATTAGATTAAGTAGTCTGAATCTTCCAAATATGAAAGGATAGACTGACTGCCTAGTTCAGTGATGGCTAACCTCTAGCACTACCGCTGTGGTGAAACTACAACTCCCAGCATGTTCCATTCATGTCTATGGAATTCTGAGAACAGCCAAGCAAATCTACATCTTGGGAGTTGTCGTTTTACCATAGCCGGAGTGTCGGAGGTTAGCCATCAAAGGCCTAGTGTCTACTGACTAGCTTCTGACAGCTGATGTCTGAGGAAAAGAGTAATTGGACATGGTGGATTTCAGCATGCCCAATCCTTTTATTTCTGTGTGAGATGCGATGTGACACTAGCGTTACAATCATAAGACGCTTATCTTTTTCTGTCTTCTTCTATCAGGCATGGCATCTGCTGATTTGAGAGATGAGTTGGACTGCTCCATCTGTCTGCACACCTATACAGATCCTGTAATGCTGAGATGTGGACACAACTTCTGTCGGGTCTGTATTGATCGTGTACTGGATACACAGGATGAGTCTGGAGTTTATACCTGTCCTGAATGCAGAGAAGAGTTTCAGGAGCGGCCTGCACTGATGAAGAACTTTACTTTGTGTAAAATAATGGAGAATTTACTACTTACTCAACCAAAAGAGACAGAAACCGGGATCTTTTGCACTTACTGTGTGGACTCTCCTATTTCTGCTGTTAAATGCTGTCTACACTGTGAAGCCTGTCTGTGTGATAAACACCTGAGAGTTCACAGCAAGTCAGCAGAACACGTCTTATCTGACCCCAGCACTTCCCTGGATAACAGGAAATGTTCTGTCCATAAGGAACTCTTAAAGTATTACTGCACTGAGGATGCTGCTTGTATCTGTGTGTCCTGCAGTTTGGTTGGAGAACACTGGGGACACCGAGTGGAAATGCTGGATGAGGCCTATGAGAAGAAGAAGAAAAAAATGAGAAATGTTCTACAGAAAATGACCATTAAAAGAGAGGAGATAGAAAAAAGAGCCCAGAGTCTGGGAAAACACAGGAGTAAAACACAATACAAAGCAGCTAATTTAAAAGGAAGAGTCACTGCCCTGTTTACAGACATCAGAAGACAGCTGGAGGACATTGAAAACAGGGTTCTGTGTGAGATCTCAAGGCAGGAAGAGCAGGTGTCACTCTCATTCTCTGCTCTGAGTCACAAAATGGAAATCAAGATGGATGAGCTTTCCAGGAAGATGAGACTCACCGAGGAGCTGTGTAACATGACTGATCCACTGACTGTCTTACAGGAACCAGACACAGGTGACTTGGATAATCCAGAGGAAGAGGAATGTGATGAGAACACAGGTGTCTATGATAAACCACTCCATGATGTAGAGGATCTGAATGTGGCTGTGATCTCAGATACATTACAAACATTATGTGACATAATAACAGGAATAAGGAGAGGGATCTATGTGGAGGATCCTGCAGACATATTACTGAATGTTAATACAGCTGGTAATTATATCCTTATATCAGACGACCTGAAAACTGCATCCAGAACACTAATAAACCAGAATCGTCCAGAAACAGCAGAAAGATTCCAGTATAATCAAGTTCTAAGCAGCAAGATTTTTTCTTCAGGGCGACATCACTGGGATGTGGATATCAGTAAAGCAGGGAGTTGGAGGGTGGGGATGTGTTATCCCAGTATGGACAAAAGGGGACTTCAGTCATATATTGGAGGTAATAAGAAGTCTTGGGGTTTATTTGGTGGGAAGTGTAATACTCAGTATGGAGTAATACATGACACTACATATATCCAGTTACCTCACAAGATCACCAGTAATAGAGTCAGAATATACGTGGATTATGAGGCCGGGCAGTTGTCCTTTTATGAGCTGTGTGACCCCATCAGACACTTACACACCTTCACTACCATCTTCACTCAGCCACTTTTTGCTGTATTATGGCTCCATGATGGTTGTCTCAGAATAACAGAGACTTGTCACAATTTGTGAGACTTGATAATTTTGTGAAAAATCCACCCACAGCCTGGCAGAAAAACATAATGTGGCACAGAAGTGCTAGGGCATACAACCACTAGGAGTTGTCTTCTTCATATGGCACCACTGATGGACATCAACATCATCATTTTTTTCATCTTCCTTTATAATTGAATCATGATTGTATGTATTATATTACTCTTTCCAAATTTCTTTACATCCTTTTATAAATGCATCTTACACCGGGGAAGAGGTATGTACACATGTCAGGTATGGATTTCAACAGGTATTTGGTATGATTGTCACATGGTACTTCACATAATGCCCGTGTGCAGGCGGCTGTATTACAGCGTTTTGCAATCACTGCAACTATGTTTGCAGTTTTAGTGGAAGATTTCATCCTTTTCCAATGAAGGGTTAGATCTGTGGCAAATCTGCATCTAATCCGCACCAAAAACCATAACTAGAAATTGTGAATTTTGGTGTCGATATGCTGCAGAAAGGCACATAAATCCACATGGAAATTTGTGTGGATCTTATGTTCGTTCACCCGCGCTCATGTGCAGGTACCCTAAAGATGCCGCAGATCACCCGCTGAACTAGCAAAATGTTTATTGGTTGAAAAAGTCATTCATGAGGACACCTAAATTATTGTTTCTGGGCATCAGATCAATCTGTGTAAACAGCACTCTGCTTCCCAGAAACAATGATTCTGTATGAGGACAAGTGATAGTCATAGTAAGCAGTAGCCATAGCTCGTCCTCATACAGTGGAGGTGATCTGCAGCACTTCATATCCACTAATAAACAGGTAATTGTCGAAAAGGAGCGCTTCCTTCCCAAAAATTGTGTGCTTGATCGCTGCATATAAATGCAGCATTAGGATGGGTTCACATCACATTTTATGCCTCTGTTTGACGTATACGTTACAAAAAAAAGGATACAAAAACACAGCACACCACGTTCTTATATCCTGCACAGTCCGCTAAAAAAAGTACACGTTTTTTATTTCAATGGTAAAAAAAAAACAATGGAACTCTATGGTGAGTGGATGCCACTGTATGGCATCATTCTGAGGCATCCGTTTAACGAAAAACGTGATGTGTCTCCCACCCCTCAGTTTTACTCACAGGGCCCATAGATATATCAAGTTAAAGGGTTTCTGTCAGCAGTTTTTTGGTTATGAGTCAGGCTGACATTAGAGATGTGCTAAAGTCACCTGATTCTAAATATATATATCTTTTATTAAATAGTGCCCCGTTTTTATGTAATTTTAACTTTTATTTTATGCTAATAAGCCTCTAGGTGCAGGAGGGGCTTTACCCCTGCTCCTAGAGGCTCTGTTTGCCCACCTTTAGAAACGCCCCCTTGATTGACAGGGCCAGGCAGCTTTCTTCTTTTCCTCTTGCCGGCCCTGTCCTCAGTCTACATTGCGCGCCTGCGCGGTGCCGTTCATTATTCGGTGCAGTGAGTGAAGGATGCTGGCAGGCTCCCAGCTTCCTCACTGCGCCTGCGCTGTGCTTGACTCTGACGTATTCGGCGCAGTGAGGAAGCCGGGAGCCTGCCAGCATCCTTCACTCACTGCGCCTGCACCAAATAATGAACGGCACGGCGCAGGCGCACAATGTAGACCAAGGACAGGGCCAGCAGGAGGAGAAGAAAGCTGCCTGGACCTGTCAATCAAGATCAAGGGGGCATTTCTAAAGGTGGGCAAACAGAGCCTGAAGGAGCAAGGGTAACGCCCCCCTGCTCCTAGGGGCTTATTAGCATAAAATAAAAGTTAAAATTACATAAAACGGGGGCACTAATAAATAAAAGATATATATATATATATATATATATATATATTTAGAATCAGGTGACATTAGCACATCTCTAATGTCAGCCTGATTCATAGGCAAAAAACTGGTGACAGAAACCCTTTAAAGAAAAACCCTACAAAACATAAGCATTGCAACCTAACTCCTTAAAGGGGTTGTCCAGAATTAGAAAAACATGTCTGATTTTCCCCCAAAACAACACCATCTTTATTCACAGGTTGTCTGCGGTATTGCTATGTGGACCTGCACTAGATTTATCACTGGGGCTCAGGCTGGATGATGAATGTGGTGCAGAAATAGACACTTTTCTCTGACTCTATACCAACTCTTAGTAGGCTTACTTTGAGATACATTTTAGGCCACAATTATGGGGAAATTATGGTACAAAATGGTATTTATCTCCGGTAGTACCCCCTTTCCCACTTAGCTCAGGCTCCCTATCCTCTAAGCCCTGCCCCTTGCTGAATATAAATGCAAGATGAACAAAAGCTACAGCTCACTTCCCCTCTAACTAAGAGCTCATGCACATGACCTTTGCCTGTTTTGTGGTCCGCAAACTGTGCGAACCACATTTTGTGCAACGAAACATCTGTCCCATAATAGAACAGTCCTATCCTTGTCCGTAATGTGGACAAGAATATAAGTAAAAAATGTGGATTGGGTGTGGACAAAAAATATGTTTGTGTGCATGAGCCCTAACAATCCTAATAGCAGACATTGCACAAGACACTTCCAGGACAACTCTCAGGTAAGACAACAGTAGAACAAATCCAAGCGAGAATGTCCAGCAATCGCGTCAATCTTTAAAATCTTGTAAACTATATTGAAGTGAAAAAAGTTAAAAGGAAGGTGTATACATCGCAATAATGCTGATGCTTTTCGGACAATATTGGGGTCATTCAACAAACTGGTGTAAAGTAGAACTGGCTTAGTTGCCCATAGCAACCAATCAGATTCCACCTTTCATTTTCCAAAGTAGCTGTCAAAAATGAAAGGTGGAATCTGACTGGTTGCCATGGGCAACTAAGCCAGTTCTATGTTGCACCAGTTTGATAAATGATCCCCAAATGTGTCCTCGTAGCTAATATCTATGGCTTGTGAACACAAATAAATATGCTTTGTATTGAAATACAAATTGATGTCTACAAAGCTCCTCCCCCTTAGAACCTCCTGATGAATATTAATTAATGCCATCTAATTACAACAATAAATCGTACAATTCCACAAGCAGCAGAGGTGGTGCGGGGACCAGGAGCGGCACCGGGAGCGGGGACCCAGGTAAGTATATTCAGTGTGGGGGGCTCGACATATGGGGGGACATTTTATAGGATTGGATAACCCTTTTCATAGCAATCTCCTTAAAATGTAATGAGGCCCCTGAAAGGTTACGGCTGGAGGTTGTGTGGTATGAATGCAGCAAGCCCCTAAAGTGTCGGTGGATGGCAGTGGTAGTAGCCCTGATGAGATGATGCATCACGATGTTCTCCCTCAGGCCATTGTTTCCTGGGGGCCAGTGCAGTGGAAAAGTGGTTTAAGAACTCGGGCCAGAAGTAAAAAAAAAAAAAATAAAAGTTTCTCTTTACTAGTGCAAAAGTTAACTTGTAGTGCCAGCTACCAGATGAAGTATGGGGGCTGGCAAAGTGGCAGAGAATGGCACATTTATCACTATCGTACTAACTGGCTAACAGCTGTAAGCTGGCACTTGTGGGTGTCCACTATACAATGCAGGCTTTGAGTTGGGCAGGCCTAGATGTAATATACGAGGGGTATACAGGCATGTAATTTCAGTGTTAGAGAGCTGAGCTTGTCTGTGCAGGTTGAGACATATCTGGACGCGCAAGACACACAGTAGCAGTTCAGTCTGATCAAAGCACTGGAAGTGACAAGATGCCAAGTGCAGTACAGTGCGGGTCTACAAAGAAAGTGAAGGATTTGGAGCTCCATTCCATGATTAAATTCCTTACAAAGGAAGACAAGAAGCCTAAAGAAATCCATGAAAGGATGATTGCTGAATATGGTGATTACGCTGTAAAGTGGAGGCCATGATTTTGGAAGAGCGGCGGATCAAAGTCAGTGTTATAGCTCATGAATTAGGCATTTCAGTTAACAGAGTTTTCAGTATCATTCATGATGTTTTGATAATGTCAAGGTCAGTTGCCGGTGGCTGCCACACATTTTGACGCCTGAGCAAAAAAGTTGTCGCCAGCAATTTAGTCAAGAGTATTTAGACATGCTTAGAGAAAATCCAGGAGACTTCTATTCTCCAATTATTATAGGTGATGAAACATGGGTCCACCACCATGATCCGGAGACCAAACAAGAGTCCGTGCAATAGAAGCAGAAGGGGTCACCTACTCCAAAGTAATTTCTTCTGCAGAAGTCATCTGTAAAAAAATCATGACAACAGTTTTTTTGGGATACAGAAGGCGTTTTTTGTTTGTTTTTTTAACTAGAATTTGTGCCACACAAGACAACAATTACTGGAGACACCTATACTTCAAAAGTAAAGGCATTACGTGAGGCAATCAAAGAGAAATGCAGTGGAAAGAAGGAACACGTGATAGGAAGGAGGGGTAGTGTGAGCGAGACTGTGTCCTGCTGCTGTTGGGGACGGGAATGTGTCCATGGTGGAGGAGGCAGATGAGTGCAGCTGTAGGAGCCAGCCCCATGATATGGTCGCAGGGGGTCAAAACGACCTGGCCATATTGCAGGTGTGTTACTGCTTCACGACAATGCACCAGCTCACAAGTCTCACAAATCACAAGCTGCTATCAGGGAATGTGGCTTCATGTAGCTTAACTATCCACCCTACAGTGCAGACCTGGCTCCCAGTGATTACTTTCTTTTTTCGGAACCTGAAGAAATTTCTGTGTGGGCAATGATTTCCTGATGATAATGTAGTCAAAGACGTGGTAACTGGGTTCCTACAGCAGCAAGAAGTCTGCTTCTTTTCTGAAGGCATCTGATTACTGGAGGCAAAGTGGAATAAGTGTGTTGAAGTCAAGGGGGATTACATTGAAAAGAAGTAAGTTATATTTTCTCAAAAAATTTTGTTTTCATATTCTGGTAGATAACTCTCATAGGTGATGGGTGTCTGAGCCGTAGTCTCTCACCTACAGTAGGGTTTGTAAACTGTGGCTTGCTGGTCACTCTGCTGACTATAAAACTGTTGCTGTAGATTTTCTGGAGTTTTGGTATTCTTGCAGTCTCTATGGAGTAGTGGTCAGAAGAACTGGACCAAATCCTGGTCCCTAAGACCCTTGGACCAAGAGCAATTGGACGTGCTTCCTCAATTCTCAATATCTAGACTAGAACACCCCCCTCCTGACAGGACGCAGGACCATCCTAGTCCTACCAAGAGGGGAGGAATGGGATGATTAGTCTCATTCCTGTTGCCAACCATACCCCGTCTTCTGGTGTACAGTGTAACCAGGAACATGGTAAACACATAAATTAAACAATTGCAGATACCACCAGGTCTGGGGTACTAAATGAATGAGCACCAAGTGTTTACTAATACTTTTTTCAAAGGACCCGAAGTGCAGCCCATATATTGAAGGCTGCATTCTGAAAGAATTTACATATAAATAAAGTGAACTATTACAATTCAGGTGTGTTATGATGGGATAAGAGCAACCTGTAGAAATGGAAGAAAACGTGAGAGACCTAATCATATGTGAACATAAATTGCATCTCACTGAACCACATTTAAAACTACCTCAATAATGTACCCAGGTGTGTATAGTATGATCACGAATATAAAAACTAGGCGATAGTATATTGTCTATTGTCCTTTTCTGGCCACAAAATGACAACCTTTCCCCAACATTGAATGCTATCGACTTTCCTGATATAACATAGGTAAACATTCCTTGATAATTCTAATATGATAATATTGATTACTATATTGCATAGAAAAAGTGACCAGATCTTTTATAACATTTCCATCTGGGTCTTCATATTGAATAGAAACTCCTGCTTTGTTCTACAATCTGCTATACATTTAGATCGATTTATTAAATTTGAGTTATAACTTCTGGCCCTAAAATTCGAAAAAAATGATGTTATATTCCTGTTGTAAAGATTGTGGGAGGGAACAAGGTCTCTTATTTCACTATAGACACATTTTTGACACTATGCCTAGGATGACTACATGTTGCATGGTGCACCGAATGACCTGATAATGATTTCTGGAATAACATAGGACTGATTTTACCAGTTTTAGTACCCCAGAACTGAGGCTACTACAATTTTGTATATAGTTATTGTTTTATATTGTTATGTATTGTATTTTGCATGTTATGGCCCCTTTGTAGCGATAAGTATGTGGATGGCAATGGTTGGCAAGGAACAGGGTGATTAGCCTACTTTTGGTAGGAGTTGACTGGTCCTGCTTCCTGTCGGTGGGGGAGTTCCTGTGTAACCACAGAGGAGTGAGGTAGAACACTACAGAACTGCTCCTTACACGACCTGTGTCCTCATCGGTACCACAATTTTATGGAATGGATGCAGACTCATCAATTTCAATGGAGAAGCAAAAGATGCCGCAGCAAAC
The DNA here is from genome assembly GCA_900303285.1 of Rhinella marina. Lineage (NCBI taxonomy): Eukaryota > Metazoa > Chordata > Amphibia > Anura > Bufonidae > Rhinella > Rhinella marina. The sequence continues at coordinate 141,732 of ONZH01002182.1, read as the reverse complement.
CATGTGCTGCCCACATCCGTACTTTCATTCCGTCCCCACGCACAAAAGAAAGAGCATGTCTATTCATGTACGCAGTTGGGGACAAGAATAGTCATTTCTATCAGAAGGCTGGCTGTGTGTGTTCTGCAAAATGTGGAACGCAAGTGGCCAGTATCCATGTTTTGCAGGTCCACAAAGTGTTGGCCTGCAAAACACGTACAGTCGTCTGAAAGAGCCCTTAGAGAGGTTGTCCTCACAGATCAACCTGATTGTGCCTCAAGAAAGCAACTTGTGAACAGCTACAACAAGCAAGTAAAGACACTGTTGTGAGGTGATGCACAACAGCTAAGTCGCCCATCTACCACTAGGCCAGTACAACACTAGTGCTAAACTGCAGCCATCCAACCTGCCTCCATAATCCTTACTGGTGCCAGAGGATTGCACTCAAAATTAGCTGTTATTGAAAGAGGACCTTTCATCATTCGAGACACGCCTGTTTTAATAGCTTCATACATTCCCCATGTAATAACAATTCTGGAGCATCTATTCTTATAGCTGTACATTGTGCCATTCCTTTATTATTTCAACTAGAAGTTATGAATGAATTGCTAGCAGTCTGCAGTAAGGGTAAGGTAGAAGCTATTTCCTAGTGGGATAAAGGACCTCTGCTGATGTCATAAGGGTAAGGCACAGTCTGAAAATGGCAGCACTGATTTGATAGAGTGAGTCTGTGTTATATAAGGTTACGTAATGTCATGTTGTGTTACGTATATCCAGCATAGCATGGTATTGTTGGCACGGACAGGGTTAACCATTCTGGCTCAGCCCTTGCAGGAAGTTGGGTGTGGACTAAGCTCCACCCCTAGTTCATTTAGTCAGAGTGTAGTGAGAGTTCATGGAGGAAGTAAGCAAATTCCATGTGCTTCTTCTCCTCAGGAATGCATATGACCTGTGTGGAAACTGACCTGCTGTGCGGGTTTAGAAATCCATGACTTGTCAATTATGCTTGCGACTTTTGAGGCAGATTTCACCCTTTTCAATGGGAGGGTGAGATCTGCGCAAAACCCGTAAGTAACACCTGCACATTTAGGTGTCGATTTAGTGTGGATTTCTTTGTGTTTCCACACAATTTCCAGACCTAAATCAATATGCTTTACTTGCGGATTTTGTTGTTGATTTGATGCCACAGATCTCATTCATTGAAAAGGGTGAAAATTGCAGACAAGAATATGCATTTCTATCATAGCGTCAGCCATATGTTGTCAGCAAATTGCGTAACGCACACGGGCCGATATCCATGTTTTGTAATTCCGCAATTTGTGGACTGCAAAACACTATGGCCGTCTGAATGAGCCCTAATACAGTACCAGCAAAGTGTATGAGATTGCACAAATCTCATGTACACTTTGCCTTTTTCTTCTGTGCCAAAGCATGTCATTTATGTTTGGGATTTTTGGTGCTGTGCATGAGAATGCGCACGGAAAAAATGCACATAATCTTCAACGTGTGTAGGCCACCTGCTCATGTTGCAGATTACGTGCGTTTTTCTGCGCAGATTCTCATGCAGATTGATCAGGGTGTAAGGCCTCATGCACACAGCTGTAAGTGTTTTGCAGTCTGCAAATTGTGGATCTGCAAAAAAACTCGGATTCTGGCTGTGAGCATGCCACCTTTTTTCTCAGTCTACAGAAAAGTCCTATTCTTGTCCGCAAAACAGACAAGAATAGGACATGTTCTATTTTTTAGCAGGACCACCAAACGGACATACAGATGCAGACATCTTTTGCTGCCCCATTTAAATGAATGGGTCCGCTTTCTAGCCGCAAAAAACGCGGAATGGATGTGTACCAAAACTATGGTTGTGTGCATGAGGCCTAATACAGTACCAGCAAAATGTATGAGATTAGATCAATCACATGTACACTTTGGTTTTTTTCTTCCCTGCGAAATTGAGCTGCAATGCTGATTTAGAAAACCACAGCATGTCAACTACCGTATGTCACTACACCAAAAACCGCAAGTGCATGTGGATTGAGGGGCGGAAATACAGATCTTTTGCACGTTTACCTGCATCCATGTGCAGGAAGCCTAAGGGACGTGCTGTGGACTGCAAATGGGCGCCGTTTGTGGATATGGACTTGAATGGGTGCACAATCTGCAGTAATCTTTCTGTTCCGCAAAAAAATAGAACATGTTCTGTTTTTGTTCTATCTGGTTTTAACTCACAATCACTGGTGGAAATCACACTGACCAAATCACATGACTGAATGTGGCCTAAAAGAAAAGGATGAAGGAGATTTATGAAAACTGGCTTAGTTGCCCATCTTATACTTTTCAGAACTCCTTTGGGAAATGAAAGATGCAATCTGATTGGTTGCTATTGGCAACTAAACTGATAAACTTGCTATTGGCCAGTTTGATAAATATCACCCAATGCCTGTGAGGTCATGCCAAAGGTAGCCTAATAGTCCTGGGTACATGGCAGACCTGTGAGCCATTTTTAGGCCACTGACTGCCATGGCAACTGATTAGTACCCCGTGTTCACATCCGACCCCTGCATCTTTCTAGCCACTTATGTATTGCGCTCAGCATCTAAGGCCCCTTTCACACGAGCGTGACGGATAAGGTCCGGATGCGTTCAGGGTGCGTTCAGGAAAACTCACCATTTTGCAAGCAAGTTCAGTCAGTTTTGTCTGCATTTGCGTTCAGTTGTTCATTTTTTTCCGCACTGGTGCAATGCGTTTTGATGCGTTTTTCACGCGCGTGATAAAAAACTGAAGGTTTACAAACAACATGTCTTAGCAACCATCAGTGAAAAACGCATTGCATCCGCACTTGCTTCAGGATGCAATGCGTTTTTCATTGAAGCCCCATTCACTTCTATGGGACCAGGGCTGCGTGAAAAACGCAGAATATAGAACATGCTGCGTTTTTCACGCAACGCAGAACTGATGCGTGAAAAAAATCATGTACACAGACCCATTGAAATGAATGGGTAAGGATTCAGTGTGGGTGCTATGCGTTCACATCACGCATTGCACCCGCGCGGAAAACTCGCTCGTGTGAAAGGGGCCTAAGGGGTTAAACTGCCGTTAAACATTAACTCCAATCCCGACAGCAAGAGTGGAGTTTCAGCTGTGTAAGGCCTCATGCACATAGCCGTTGCCTGCCACACAGACACCGGCCATGCGCACCCTGCCCATTCACTTGTTCTATTTGTTTACGGTGCAGTCGGATGCAGATCGTGGACCCCATTGAATTGAATGGGTCCGCGATCCGCATGTGGCAGACCCACGGTCGGTGCCCGTGCATTGAGGACTGCAATTTGCGGTCAGCAGCATGGGCACGGCCGGCACACATTTGTGTGCATGAGGCCTAATAGAGCAAGGGTATAGTTACTAAGCATGAGCGATCATTGCATCATATGTACTTCTGGCAACCTACTAGAAACCCTCATGGCAGGAAGGGGTTAAAAATCACTCAGGCATTATATCTACTCAAGTGATCAAGTCCCTCCTGTGAATAAACAGTGGATCCTGCCCTCTGGGTATCAGACACTTTGGCTATGGCTTCTTCTACTGATCTGCAAGCTGAGCTGGACTGCTCCATCTGTCTGCAGACCTATACAGATCCTGTAATGCTGAGATGTGGACACAACTTCTGCCGGGTCTGTATTGATTGTGCACTGAATACACAGGACAAGTCTGGAGTTTATACCTGTCCTGAATGCAGAGAAGAGTTTCAGGCGCGGCCTGCACTGATGAGGAACTTAGCTCTACATAAAATAATAGAGACTTTCCTGTTTAATGAACCAAAAGTCACAGAAACTGGGATCTTGTGCACTTACTGTGTGGACTCTCCAGTACCTGCTGTTAAATCCTGTCTGATGTGTGAGGCTTCTCTGTGTGATAAACACCTGAGAGTTCACAGCAAGTCATCAGAACATGTCTTATCTGAACCCAGCACTTCCCTGGAGAACAGGAAATGTTCTGTCCATAAGGAGGTCTTGAAATATTACTGCACCGAGGACTCTGCTTGTATCTGTGTGTCCTGCAGTTTGGTTGGAGAACATCGGGGACATCAGGTGGTGATGCTGGATGAGGCTTTTGAGAAGAAGAAGAACAGATTAAGAAATGTTCTCCAGAAACTGACCAGAAAGACAGAGGAGACTGAGGAAAGAGTCCAGAGACTGGCAGAGTGCAGGAGAAAAGCTCAAGAAAAAGCATCTGGAGAAGCAGAGAGAGTCACTGCCCTGATGATAGACATCAGGAGACAACTGGACGACCTGGAAAAGAGGGTCCTGAGTGAGATCTCCAGGCAGGAAAAAGAAGAGTCACTCTCACTCTCTGCTCTGACCCAGAAGCTGGAAATAAAGAAGGACGAGCTGACTAGGAAGATGGGACACATTGAAGAGCTGTGTAACATGACTGATCCACTGACTGTCTTACAGGGACCAGACACAGCTGACTTGTGTGACCCTGAGGAGGGAGGTGATGAGGACATAAACAGATGTCTCCATGATGTAGATGATCTGGATGTGGCTGTGATCTCAGACAAATTATACACATTATGTGACATTATAACAGATATAAGGATTGGAATCTATGTGGAGGGTCCTGCAGACATATTACTGGATGTAAACACAGCTGCTAATAACATCCTTATATCAGACGACCTGAAAACTGCAATCTGGAAACATGAATACCAGGATTGTCCAAAAACAGCAAAGAGATTCCAGAATAATCAGGTGATGAGCAGCAGGAGATTTTCCTCAGGGCGACATTACTGGGATGTGGAAATGAGCAGATCAGTGATGTGTAGGGTGGGGATGTGTTATCCCAGTATAGACAGGTGGAATCGTAATTCATATATTGGGGAGAATAACAAGTCCTGGAGTTTGATGAGGTATTCCAGTCAGTATTTGGTGATGCATGATCTTAAAATGATACAGTTACCTAACAAGATCTCCAGTGATAGCGTCAGGATATGTCTGGATTATGAGGCCGGGCAGTTGTCCTTTTATGAGCTGTGTGACCCGATCAGACACTTACACACCTTCACTGCCACCTTCAAAGAGCCCCTTCATGCTGCTGTATGGCTAAACAATGGTTGTTTGACAACAAAAAAATAAAACTTCTATCAACAATTATAATAATGTGAAGAGTCTGGCAGTATCTAATTACAGGAACCTTTAGTGAAAGTTAGTTTTCTCAAGCAGGTTTAAAAAAGTTTTTACATAATATATATTTTTAAATATGCTGGATATTCCATACATCAATGGCGCCAGAGCCTCTGGGGGAGATTTATGAAACCTGGTTTGAGGGAAAAATGGCTTAAGTTGTCCAATCAGATGCCACGTTTTATTTTCCAGAGCTGTGGAAAATGAAAAATGGAATCTAATTGGTTGCTATGGGTGCTAATCCAGTTCTACTTTACACCAGTTTTGATAAATCTCCCCTCGTGCTAGTCTGCTCAGTGGAGTACATAAGCTTTTCAGTCCTCCCAGCAGCGTCAGACTGAAGTCCCTTGGGCTCACCTGAGGAAATTATTCTGAGGGTCCACTGTCTGTGTGTATAGGACCTTAAGGCCCCTTTCACACGAGTGGGAGACTCGCATGTCTCCCGCAACGGATCTACAGGGCTGGACTCCGCACTGACAGGGATCGCATAGCATTATATGCGATCCCTGTCCGTGCGGAGTCCAGCCCTGTAGATGCGTTGCGGGAGACATGCGAGTCTCCCGCTCGTGTGAAAGGGGCCTAAGGGTGCTGTTTTATTATTGTCAGAGTTTGGGCTCACCAAAGGATCCTCTGGTACTCTGGTAAGGCTAAGTTCACACTTCAGTTACTTGATCAGTTATTTCCATCAGTTACTGTGACCCAACACCAGTAGTGAAGCCTACTCAGAAATAAGGTATATCAAAAGATCTGGACCTGTTCTGTGTTTTTCACCCACACTTGGTTTTGGCTCATAATATCTAATGGAAGTCACTGACCAAATAACTGAAGTGTGCAAACTCGGCCTAAGCTAGTCCAACACTGGCTCCCAGCAGCATACGCCTGGTGACAGGTTTCTTTATAGTCTCCCATATGACACTATTTAAATTTTGTGTGGTGATTTTTACATACCTGGGGCAATGTTCTGTGTTTCTTGTATTTTTTTATTTTTTGTCAGGATTTAGTCCACAGGATACTGCAAAGTTAAGGTCCTGTTATACAGAGATTTTTTCTCTCCCTTCTTTGTTGTCTGTACCAATGTGTCCTATTTATTGTACTGTACCTTTCCTGTTACATGTCACTGGGCAGGATTAGTTATTTCTACTGACCCAGAATTCCTTTTTTTTTTTCCTAAAATGTCTATGTTTGGAAATGACCAATAAATCTGTATTAATATATTGACTATAATGATGTGGTGCGTCATTTATTAGCAACAAGTAGAATTAGTAGTGACATGTTACATCCAGGTAGGCTGCTCAGGCTACACAATGGGGGAGGTTAACAAAACATGGTCTGAAGGAAAATCATAGCAACCAATCAGATTCCGCCTTTTATTTTCCAAAGGAACTCTGAAAAATGAGAGGTGGAATCTGATTAGTTGCTATAAGCAGTTTTGATAAATCTCCCCTCTCACTGAAACACTAGGTCCGCTTAATGCAGTGCATAAGGTCATCTGTCCACTCCCAGCAGCATACACCTGGTAACAGGTTCCTTTATAGCCTCCCATATGAGGCGTTACATTTCATATGATTTTTATATACCATGCGTCATTGTTTTATAGTTCTTGTATTTTATACTATAACTTTATTTTTTTATTTCAGGATTTAGTCCACAGGGTATTGCAAAATCAAGTTCCCTTTAGGGCTCATGCACACAAACGTGTGCCACCCATGCCATGCATTGGGGCCCGCAAATTGCGGTCCCCAATGCACAGGCACCATCTGTGTGGCCTTTGCTGATGGATGCAGACTCATTCAACTTGAATTGGTCTGCAATCTGTTTGCACTGCACAAAAAAACAGCATGTTCTATTTTTTTGGCAGTGCGGAGTACCAAAATGCCAATGGAACCACTCTGTAGTTGTGGATTGCGGAACCTTTCAAGTGATAAGGTGTGCACACGCCTGATGCCCGTATATCGTGTGCATGAGCCCTTATTGCTCATTCACACATCGGTGTTTGATCAGTGATTTCCTTCAGTGATTTTAAGCCAAAACCAGGTGCGGCTCTAAACACAGAACAGGTGCAGATCTTTCCCTTAGGCCTCTTTCACACGAGCGTCACAGATTCAGTCCGGATGCGTTCAGGGTGCGTTCCGGAAAATTCGCACCAATCCGCACGCAATCGCAGTCAAAACTGATCGCAGTCGCACCAATCCGCACGCAATCGCAGTCAGTTTTGACTGCGATTGCGTACGTTCGTTCAGTTTTTTCCGCGCGGGTGCGAAGCGTTTTGATGCGTTTTTCACGCGAGTGATAAAAAAAACTGAATGTTTACAAACAACATCTCTTAGCAACCATCAGTGAATCGCGCATTGCATCCGCACTTGCGTGATTCACACAGACCCATTCACTTCAATGGGGCCAGGGCTGCGTGAATATAGAACATGCTGTGATTTTCACGCAACGGCGAACTGATGAGTGAAAAACATAGCTCATTTGAAAAGCCCCATTGAAACGAATGGGTCAGGATTCAGTGCGGGTGCAATACGTTCGCATCACGCATTGCACGCGCGCGGAAATCTCGCCCGTGTGAAAGGGGCCTTATACCTAATCCTGGTTTTGGCTCACAGTCACTGATGGTAAGCACTGATCGAATGCTGACTGTGTGGGACTTATACAGAGATTTTTTTTTGTCTCCCTTCTCTGCTGTCTGTACCAATGCGTCTTATTCATTGTACCTTCCCTGTTTCACGTCACTGTGCATGATTAATTCCTTCTACTGATCCAGAATACTTCCCTTTCTTCATAAAATGCCTATGTTTTAGAAATGTCCAATAAATCTGTATTAAAGTAGAACTCCCACAAAAATTTTTATTCTCTGACCTGCGAGAAAGTGATGTCATGTGACCAACTCTCTGATCTTCAACTGACACAGGACAGGAAGTCAGTTATTTCTCTATTCATTCCTATGAGACTGAGAGTGAGGTTCCCATAGGAATACATAGATAAACTGACTCCCTGTCTACACATAAGATGCTGTGTCAGTTGGAGAGTTTGATTGCTGGTCACCTGACACAGGTGAGAAGCATAAGGGAGGTATAACTAACAAATACAGACACTGGTTAAAAAAAAAATCAGATTCACCACAGATTACACCATGTACCTTCTTTAAGTTGGTTGTAGTGAGGGCTGCATATACTGTACTTTCAGCTGGTGTGGAGGGGGACTCTATGGATTTAGATCAGGGATGCTCAATCTGCGGCCCTCCAGCTGTTGTAAAACTACAACTCCCACCATGCCCTGCTGTAGGCTGATAGCTGCAGACTGTCCGGGCATGCTGGGAGTTGTAGCTTTGCAACAGCTGGAGGGCCGCAGGTTGAGTATCCCTGCTTTAGATCATAGGCTGTTTAACCCCACAGGTGGCATAAAGTCATATGTCGCTCACAATGGTATCCAGGCAATGCTATAGGTCCCCATACACATTTGTGTGTTGCTGGCCAAACCTACTGAGAATGGCGGGTTTGGCCAACAGTCCAATGCTGTGCATGTGTGGTGTACCCCATTTTTGAGATAAGAGCAGATCCCAGAGGTGTGACCCACATTTATCGGACATTTCCTATCCATATTCCATAAATAGACAAGATGGGAGTACCCTTTTAAGTCGTCTGAGTTATGCAGCAATTATAATTACACGACAATTCATTGTGAGTTTGCAATTCTGGAGTTGTAGTCGCGGCAACTTGCAAGTCATGCTGCCAGGCCATTCAGTTCAATGGATGCACTGAAGCACATGTCATGTGTCATGGTCAAGATTGCCGTATAGCCCCAACCTATAAAAGGACCTCATCCACATGCTTCAGAAAAAAAATCCTCAATCGAATCCGCACATAACTTCACCTTTGGTCGGTTTATGCTGCAGATTTCCACCATGGTTTTCACCTTTTGCAATGCAGAGAGTGAAATCTGTGTCAAACCGCCATATTTCTGCTATGAATTCTACAACAAAATCCCCACCATTTAGTGTGAATTTTGCTGCTGTGGAATTTCAGCAAAGGCCTTGTTCACATCTTCGTTTGTGGATCCAGCAGGCTGTTCTGGCCCAGAGCAGTCTGACGGATTCTCCACTTTACCGCTGGATCCCCATTGACTGCAATGGGGTCCGGCAGTGATGGTGGGTTTCAACCAGAAGAAAACTGTTGCATTCAGAGGTTTATGTCCGGGCGGAACCAGCCGGAGCACCTCTGGACCTGATTGTAGTCAATGGGGATCCAGCGGTGAAGGAGGATGCTGGAACAGCCTGCCAGATCCACAAGTAGAGATGTGAATGAGGCCATATACTCTAAAAACTTTCTACTGCAGAAAATTTGTAGCAGACCATCCTCGTCATCGCCATAAATTAGACACATAATCCCCCCAGTCCATGCACCTAAATTGAAAACAACTCCAGCCAGGGGCGTAACTACCATAGTGACAGCTATGGGGCCCAGGGCAAGAGGGGGCCCAGTTGGGACCGTCTTCTCTTCTACTGGGGGTGAAAACCTGGACTCTTCCCTCTAAAGCAGGGGTGGGGAACCTTTTTGCTGCCAAGATCCATTTGGATATTTGTAACATCATTTGTGGGCCATACAAAATTCTCAACTTAAAAATCTAAATTTGTCATTAATGGCAGCCAAGCTCATCCCAGGTGGGTCTTGAGAGGGGTTCATCCAGCTTTCACTCTCCCTGCCACTGTCCCTGCCTCTTCCTTCACAACTGTCCCTGCCTTTGTCCCTTCCTCAGCCTCAGATCTACCCCCACTTCCATCAGCCTCCTATCAGACCCCCCAGCCTACATTAGCCTCAGATCAGACTCTCATCAGACCTCCCAGCCTCAAGCCCAAGCCCCATCTGACCCCCCAGCCTCAGATCAGACCCTCCCCAGCCTCAGATCAGATGCTCATCAGACCCTCCCCAGCCTCAGATCAGCCCCCATCAGACCCCTCAGCCTCAGATCAGACCCCCCAGCCTCAGATCAGACCCCCATCAGACACTCCTAAACCTCCATTAGCCTCTAAAATAAATAAACTTACCTCTCCAGCTCCGGCCTTCTTCCCACCACGCTGTACTGTGACCTGACAGTGCACAGCATCAGGTCATAGTGCGCGTCTACGTGCACTATGTCCTGACGCTGTATGTGTCAGGACACAGTGCGGGGCTGGAAGAAGGCCAGGGAAGGTGAGTACAGACAGTGCTGTTCTCACCTTCCTGTGCCTCCCACATGCTAATGACCGCTTTCATAATGGAAGTGGTCATTAGAATTTTCACAATATGTTCTGGCAGGGGGCCACATGAAATTATCCCGTGGGCCGCATATAGCCCTTGGGCCGGAGGTTCCCTACCCCTGCTCTAAAGGAACAACTTTTAGCAAATGAGGTAGTGGAAAAATGGCCAAGGGTTATTGAAAAGGGTTTAGGCAGAAACCATTCTGTCCTGTGTGGGGGGCCTGGTTTGATTCTTGCTATGGGGCCCTTACTTCTCTATGTACGCCACTGACTCCAGCCCTTAATAAATTATAAACGTCCCCAATTATCTTAATAAAGAACAGATATTCACAAAAGTCTTGATTCCAGGACAATTTTACTCCACATTCCTTGAGTATATCAGTGCCAGTTGAGGATGTCCATTTGTATTTGTTTCTCTTATTTATGAGACCATCAACATTTTCCCTCAGTTCTGGAAATTGAAGCTAAGACGTTGGACCAGCAGTCATGCCTGATTTTTACTCCAAAGGGGATCACATCTGATGAGCAGCTCTCCTGCTGAAAAAAGCAGGACTGTGGCAACTGAGCAGTAAATGTATCATGAGGCATCCTCCTCTTTTTTTTATTTCTCTTTTAGCAGTTGTGTTTATATGGCAGTTTTACACTAACGTATGAATAGACCCTGAGAGAACTACTGTACAGTGCTATTGTCTGCCATCTTGCCTGCCGCCATACCTCATTATCAGGGAATACATTGCACCTGGGAAAGATGACAGCTGGATGTACTGTAGCTCATTTTTTACACAGAAAAGAAAAATGTGTGTCATTCTTCTACGTCTGCATGATCCTTTCACACCAACTTTTCACTGCACTGAACATCTCATCAGGGCCACAAACACTCCCATCCTCTACACCAGCTCCTCGGGGGCTTGCTGCAACAGGCATACAATTCTGTTCTCATTAACATTTTCTGCAATGTCCAGTCTGTGGGGTGGAGAACTTTGATTGGGATGGCTATTCCATCACAAAAATGTGGTGGGTGCTGGAGTTAATTAACCCCTTCCACAAACAGTAAAGTCTTTTGCCATAAACGTATGATTACCTTACTATCTGTCCACCATAGACTTTAAGTGGTTCTCAACCATCAAGGAAACTTTTCTCTTTCTTTCAGAGGTAGTCTCTCACTTCAATAGTTTCTCCGGAAGCTTTTCAGTCTCAGGGATGAAGGTACTGTGAAGTAGACCTAAGTCTCAGCATCTCACAAAAACACATCCTTTCTCTAGGCCTGATCAGCAAAAAACTCCTAAACATGGGGTAGGTTAGGCCGGACAGTCTGCCCGACTTCCTGGCTCCTGATCCTCTGTTCGGCTCAAGGCGGGGATGAATGCCCAGGAGCAGGGCCAGATTAAGGCTACCAGCAGTATGGAGCACAAAATTTATGATGGGGCCCCCCTCGCCGCAACTTACGCGAGGCCCTCCAGAACAATGTAACAAAGTTCCGTTGAGGGTTATGTTTGAATCCAGTTTCAAGAATTTAAATGTAACCCTTGAATGGAAAGCCCAGTGAAGTGCTAATAGTGATCTGAATATAGCCTTTGAAAAAATATCAACGAGATGTTACCAGTTGTGTGGTGGAGTTTGCTGATACTGTCCAATCAGTGCTGACAGACTGAAAAGACGCACCCCAACTGGAAACAGCCAGTTGACTATTTATATAAAAATGACGTCATCGCGTCCGTCTGCTCTGTTGCCCGCAGCTCCGGATAGGCTCTGGCCTATCCGGGGCTGCGGTGACCCGGGTCAGACGGATGCGACTATCTCACTGGCGGAAGTAGCCAGTGAGATAGGAGACAGCGGAGCACGGGAGCGCAAAGCTCCCGTGCTCCACTGTACCACCGGCAGCGGGGGGCGGCACCAGGGTGGCCACCTGCTTCATCTCAAAAAGGAGGACATTCTCGACCACACCCACAACCTGCTAAACCACACCCCAACCTGTTAAACCACACCCACAATCTGCTAAACCACGCCCTTTGTCCAGTAAGTGCCTGGCAAAAGAAAAAAAAAAAAAAAAGAGGAATACCTTAAGCTGAGCTGTGCTGGGGCTGGAGTGCTTGTTTGCTCTGACACTCCACATACAATAAGACATGAGCCAGAGGGAGCACAGCGCTGGCAGCATCACCACAGTCATTTAAACACAAGGATGAGGAAACTTTTTTCCTCTTTTTAGTGATGTGCACACTGATGTGCAGGTGTATGGTATGTGTCCACTGCAGCCAGTTCTCAGCATTAGATCACTGATTGGCTGCAGCAGTAACATACCATATACCGGCAAGTCCATGCTGAAGAAACAGGTGACACATATTTGGATGGACATTACATTCACCAGCACCAGACATACCAGATGATACAGCAGCACATACCTCAGTGACGTCTTCCTGATGTAGATCTTCTCTTTTCTCATCTTCTCTATTTGGCCCACACCGCCATGACACTTCTTTCAGCCCCATCTTCTCTCTGCCACAAAGACATCATAGATTACCCATTTTTACTGTTATCCTGCTGCTGCCTAAAATACTGCGCCCACTGTGCTCTCCAATGTCCCCAAATACTATACCGTGCCCCCCGTGCCCCCATCAGACCTCACATCAGCCCACAGTGCCAGCATCAGACCTCAGATCAGCCCACAGTGCCCCCATCAGACCTCAGATCAGCCTGCTGTGCCTCCTTCAGACCTCACATCAGCCCACCATGCCCCCACCAGACCTCACATCAGCCCACCGTGCCCCCATCAGACCTCACATCAGCCCACAATGCCAGCATCAGACCTCAGATCAGCCCACAGTGCCCCCATCAGACCTCAGATCAGCCCGCTGTGCCTCCTTCAGACCTCAGATCAGCCCACAGTGCCTCCTTCAGACCTCAGATCAGCCCACTGTGCCCCCTTCAGACCTCAGATCAGCCCACTGTGCTTCCTTCAGACCTCACATCAGCCCACAGTGCCCCTTTCAGACCTCACATCAGCCCGCTGTGCTTCCTTCAGACCTCACATCAGCCCACTGTGCCCCCGTCAGACCTCACATCAGCCCACAGTGCCCCCATCAGACATCAGATCAGCCCACAGTGCCAGCATCAGACCTCAGATCAGCCCACAGTGCCCCCATCAGACCTCAGATCAGCCTGCTGTGCCTCCTTCAGACCTCACATCAGCCCACCATGCCCCCACCAGACCTCACATCAGCCCACCGTGCCCCCATCAGACCTCACATCAGCCCACAATGCCAGCATCAGACCTCAGATCAGCCCACAGTGCCCCCATCAGACCTCAGATCAGCCCGCTGTGCCTCCTTCAGACCTCAGATCAGCCCACAGTGCCTCCTTCAGACCTCAGATCAGCCCACTGTGCCCCCTTCAGACCTCAGATCAGCCCACTGTGCTTCCTTCAGACCTCACATCAGCCCACAGTGCCCCCTTCAGACCTCACATCAGCCCGCTGTGCTTCCTTCAGACCTCACATCAGCCCACTGTGCCCCCGTCAGACCTCACATCAGCCCACAGTGCCCCCATCAGACATCAGATCAGCCCACTGTGCCCCCATCAGACCTCACATCAGCCCACTGTGCCCCCTTCAGACCTCAGATCAGCCCACAGTGCCTCCTTCAGACCTCAGATCAGCCCACAGTGCCCCCTTCAGACCTCAGATCAGCCCACAGTGCCCCCTTCAGACCTCAGATCAGCCCACAGTGCCTCCTTCAGACCTCACATCAGCCCACAGTGCCCCCTTCAGACCTCAGATCAGCCCACAGTTCCCCTTCAGACCTCAGATCAGCCCACAGTGCCCCCTTCAGACCTCAGATCAGCCCACAGTGCCCCCATCAGACATCAGATCAGCCCACAGTGCCCCCTTAAGACCTCAGATCACCATATAGTGCCCCCTTCAGACCTCAGATCATCCTATAGTGCCCCCATAGACATCACATCAGCCTATAGTGGCCCCATCAGACCTCAGATCAGCCCATAGTGCCCCCTCCAGACCTCAGATCACCCTATAGTGCCCCCTTCAGACCTCAGATCACCCTATAGTGCCCCCTTCAGACCTCAGATCACCCTACAGTGCCCCCATCAGACATCAGATCAGCCCACAGTGCCCCCTTCAGACCTCAGATCAGCCACAGTGCCCCCATCAGACATCAGATCAGCCCATAGTGCCCCTTCAGACCTCAGATCACCCTATAGTGCCCCCTTCAGACCTCAGATCACCCTATAGTGCCCCCTTCAGACCTCAGATCACCCTATAGTGCCCCCTTCAGACCTCAGATCACCCTATAGTGCCCCCTTCAGACCTCAGATCACCCTATAGTGCCCCCTTCAGACCTCAGATCACCCTATAGTGCCCCCATAGACATCACATCAGCCTATAGTGCCCCATTCAGACCTCAGATCAGCCCACTGTGCCCCCATAAAAAAAAATTTAAAAAACTTACCTCCGGCGCTCTTCTGTCTTCACTGCCCGAGCTGCACTGTCACCTGACTGCGTGCAGCGTCAGGTCAGAGTGCGCACACTACGTCCTGACGCCACACCAGTCAGGATAGTGCAGCGCAGGCAGCCGCTGACCACCAATGAAGAAGGGAGCGCAGGAGCTGAGCGGTGAGTACCAGGACCCAGCTCCTGCGCTCCAGCAATGAGCGCTTCCATCTGTATTGATGGAAGCGCTCATTGCTTCCTGCGCCCCAACTGTAAAAAAGGAGGACTTCTGGTGCGGGGCCCTCCTGAAATCCTTGGAGCCGGGGCCTGGAGTAGTAGCTCCAAATGCTCCAATTATAATCCGGCCCTGGGAGTCCTCCTTTTTTGTGGCTTGGCATGTCAGCGGTGCTCACGCAATCACTAGATCCAGCTGACATCACACTCCAGTGGCTCTGGGGACACGAAAATAATGGGGGACATCAAAGCAGCTGTAAATCTTCATACTTGCCTCCTCTCACTGCAGCCCAGGGAGACTAAAGTCCCAGAAAACAACATTGCACTGCAGAATCAAGTTCTTTGCATTGTTAGTCAGACCTCGGCTGCTAAAGTGGGTGAGTGTATGTGATAACCAGTGTCCTAACGTGGAATCAGCCTTTGAAATGCCACTGTATTATAATAACTCCTTCATATCAATGCTGGTGTGGTCCTCTAGTGTGGAGTGACAACCTAGCTCCCACTGGGGTTAACCAGATTGTCCCCCAGCTGTCTCAGCATCATGAACTGGGGGTCTGCTACAAGATAAGGGATGGTTTGGTGAATAGATGCTGGAAAATGTAGTCCACCAAGCTATCTAAAGTTCAGATCCCGTCTAGGTGGAGGTAGTTGCACTAGAATATGCCCTGTATTTTATGCTGGTCCCAGCCAGGGGTGCACCTAGCCTTTCTGCTGCCTGAGGCGAAAACTGTAACGGTACCACCACCCAATGAGCAAAGACACTACTATCAAAAAGATGCTTGTGTGTCCTGCGTTTCATATTTCCCACAATGCTTCAGCTCACATCCAGAGCTGGTGTTTTCACCACAATAAAAATGCTGTGAAAAAATTAGGCAGTGTGGCTGATGTATGTTGACATTATATGGCCTAGGCAGAGGCCACGCTCTGAAACCTGGGAACCCGCCAATCTGATACTGATGAACTATCCTGAGGTTAGGTCATCAATATCTTATCCTGGATAATCCCATTAAGATACTCTAAATACTGCTGAATTTTTTGCGACTTGCGCAGAGATCCCATTAATTTCTGTGGGATCACTGCCACTACTGTTATCCTAGCCACGACAGATGTCATGCGGACCAGTAGGCAAATCCCTTAACAGGGGTCTTTGGGAATAACGAAAAATGAAAAATACTTAAATACTTGACTCTAAATTATAAATATATTCTCAAATACCTTTCATTAGTTATAATGGCTCCGTTTTGCTAATGGTAGGCAATCATTCGGGAGAAACAAAAATGGCCACCGTCATATTAACGTAACATCCAAAACCTGTCCAATCACACAGGAGGAACAATTACATTCACAAAACAAAACCTTGGAAGGGTAAAGGGAGGGGGCTTGGCCTCATTTCCTTCCCTCCTCTTTGGCCTCTTGGCTTCGTCCCCAGGGGGGATTCCTTTATGAATCCTGAATACAGATGATAAGATCTTTAGCTGAATCTCTGTAGGAATTGAGTTCATGAGCAGATGTGGCTAATGAGCAGCAGCACTTGTATGCAGTCTCCGTTACCACAGCCCCACATTACTACAGTCTTTCCTGTCCATCCTCTCTGTACTTTACGTCTCCTCATGAACTCCACTCCTACAGAGATTCAGCTAAATATTACGTATATTAAACTGTATTCAGGATCATAATCCCTGACAAGCAGAGCAGAGAGGAGGATGAGGCAGCTCTTTACCTTAGTGTTGTGAAGTAACTTGTCCTCCTGTGTGATTAGGACAGGTTTTATGTGTACTAATAGGACGCGGCCATTTTGTTTCTCCTAATGATTGCTACATAGACAAAATGAGCCATTATAAATAATGAAAGGTATTTGGGAATATATTTATAATAAAGTGATATTTACGTATTTTCATTTTCTTAATTCCCGGAGAACCCCTTTAAAGTGGCATAAATGTAAATGAATATGCCAGGGCCAATGGTGCTGCCTCCAACACGCCTGCGCCACTGCCCCGCCATTCACAAGTGTTGAGGACTGCATAAAAATGCCACGCAAGACAAAATATTATCACAAGGGCATTTAGCAAAAGGGGGTGTTTTTTACACCATTTTTAGGTTAGTACATGACCCCCATTGTTTTTACAGGTGAAACACTGCAATTTGCGCATCTATGCATTTACACTAATAATTTTTGACCACACAGTAAAAAACTGCAGCAGTCTCAGGGCATGTTCACACTGGACATAAAGTACAGTGGAAAAGTCGGCTGCTGATTTTTTTGTCGCTCTGTGGCAAAGAAGCTGCAAAAATCATGACAAAAAACACATGCTTTTTTTCCCTGCGTGAGTGAAACGCGCTGTGGAGATCCACAGCGAAAATCAGGGAAGGCAAATCCACAGTGTAACCACCAAGTGTAAACGCACCGTCAGGGTATGTTGACACAAAAAGGTTGAGATGCGGTTAAACTGGTATAAATACCTACATTGAAACAACTGCAATGGCGGTCATTTACCAAGATCAGCTTTTTATAACGGTCTTATGCTGCAGTAAGATTCTGCAAATTTATGACAACATTAAAAAAAGTTGCAAGTCCCTTCATAAATGACCTCCAACGTGTTTTTGATGCAATTTTCAATGCTGTGGCTTTTTTTAAACGTATTATACCTGTAAAGACCCTAAAAGCATAAAAAACATAAAAATGGCATGCGTTAACTGCACCTTAAGGGCTCATGCACACGAACGTGTGCGTTCAGTGCCCGTGCTGCGGACCATAATTTGCGGTCCACAATGCATGGGCGCTGACTGTGGGGCCGCCGCATTCGGATCGTGGACCCATTCACTTGAATGGGGTCCGCAATCCGCATCCCATGGTCCGCACAGCAAGAATGTAGTGCATGCGCTACTTTTTTGCGGTGCGAAGGCACAGCCAGAAACACCACGGAAGCACACCGTAGTGAATGGGTCCGCGATCCGTGAAGCGGGCTGCACACGGCCGGTGCCCGTGTATTGTGGACCCGGCGTATGCCCTAACTGCTATGTGTGAACATACCCTTAGGCTAGGGCTATATGAGAACGTGTCATGCGACAATTTGTTGCATCAATGTTGTGCAACATTTTTTGTAATGATAGTCAATGGTGTCGTATTGTGGTGTGCTGTGACTGCAACATGACAGTTGTCATGTCGCAGTATGTCGCAGTCTGACACCATACCAGTGGTTCTCAACTCCAGTCCTCGGGACCCACCTGCCAGTCAGGTTTTCAGGATTTCCTTAGTTTAGACCAGCTGATATAATTAGCGTCCATCCATCAGGACTTACCACAGGTATTCATTCTGTGGGATATTCCTAAATCCTGACTGGCAGGTGGGTCCCGAGGACTGGAGTTGAGAACCACATAGACAATCATTACAGAAAATGTTACACAACATTGCTGCAACAAATTGTCGTATGACACGTCGTCATATAGCCCTAGCCTTGTTTTGTTCTGCAAAATATGGCGTGCGCACAGACGTCATCTGGATTTTTTGTGGATCCGTGTTTTGTGGACCGCAAAATACATACGATCATGTGCATGAGGCCTTAATGATAGGGCTCATGCACGCGGCCGTTGGGGACATACTGGGGGTTCCGCAATAAACAGGCACTGGTCGTGTGTACCCCGCATCACGGTTCGCGGACCCATTCACTTGAATGGGTCCCCAATCCTGGAGATGCGGAAAGGAGGCACAGATCGGAACCCCACGGAAGCACTACAGAGTACATGTACTACTTTTTTGCAGTGTGGACCGTGGGATGCAGATTGCGGACCCAATTCAAGTGAATGGGTCCGCGATCCGAATGCGGCAGCCACACTGTCAGTGCCTGTGCAGGGCCGGCACACGTGTGCATGAGCCCTTATGTTGTAGCCGTACCCTTAGACTTCATGCTTTTTTTTATGTTTTTTGACTGTGTGATCAAAAATGATTCATGCACTCATATACATTCCTCTCTACATATCAACTGGCAGTTTTTACCCTATCAAATCTCACTTGCCCCCTCCCCCTGACCTCATAGTGAATTATACCTTTTCTGCAACTTCTATTAATTAATAGACAGCATGTTTCCAGCAAGGAAGGCGTTAACAGGGAGGGGTGCACAGGTACAAGTAGGAGTAGTCACTGATTTAACTGGTGTTTGGAGGATCACTGATCACATTATACAACAAAGGCTCACAGGGCCTGTGATATTTTTTTATTTTTTTGCCCAGTGGAGGATGGGCGTAGATGGTAAGCAGAGGCTATGCTTGATTTCGGTAAACTACTGTTCCATGATATTTATAGGTTTGGTTGAAGGGCCAGAGCTGAAAATGTAAAAACAAATGCTACACATGGGGTAAACCCTCTGAGCTTGTGGTATGTGTTGTACAGGCCTCAAGTTATGTTCATTTTTGGACTTTTGCCTTGAGGTGATGGGATCCCATAGCAAACAATAAAATGTGCCTTGTTCTCATGCTGGTTAATTCCAGCACACTCCTAACCACCTGAGATAAGAGGATTTAGTGCTAGTTTTCCTCAATTTCTCCCTAGGATCCTTGGCCTAAAGCGGTAGGCTACTATCTATTACTAGCTTTGTTTATGTTTACTTGCAGTTTTGCTCACCTACTTCTCAGCACTTCCCAACATGGCTGTTGATGTAGGGTGCAGTTCTTCACTTATACTTGGGGTGGACAGGGCAACTAGTTTATGCGCAGTTTGTAGCCAATGTGAGTGAATGGAGGCTGCTGATGGATAGGACCTGCCATCAGTGGCCAACACCTTTAATCACCCATTCTGTTGTATGCTAGCTTTGTAGGCACTTATTACCCAGCTTAATAAGGCCCCTTTCACACGAGCGTGTCCGGATGCGTTCAGGAAAATCCGCACCAATCCGCACGCAATCGCAGTCAGTTTTGACTGCGATTGCGTACGTTCGTTCAGTTCTGCGCGGGTGCGAAGCGTTTCAATGCGTTTTTCACGCGCGTGAAAAAAACTGAATGTTTACAAACAACATCTCTTAGCAACCATCAGTGAATCACGCATTGCATCCGCACTTGTGTGCGGATGCAATGCGTTATTCACGCAGCCCCATTCACTTCAATGGGGCCAGGGCTGCGTGAAAAACGCAGAATATAGAACATGCTGCGATTTTCACGCAACGGCGAACTGCTGCGTGAAAAACATCGCTCATGTGAAAAGCCCCATTGAAATGAATGGGTCAGGATTCAGTGCGGGTGCAATGCGTTCGCATCATGCATTGCACCCGCGCGGAAACATCGCCCGTGTGAAAGGGGCCTTAGGGACAAGGCTCTTCTCTAGAGACCCAATAGTAGTTGCAAGGGCCTGTATAGTATGCAAAATCTTGGCCACTATCCTTGCAAATGCCCTTCATGTATGCCTCCCAACTGTCTGAAATCCAGCAGAACAGTCCTGGATTTTTGACCGAAACACTGTGTGTCCTGATTTCAACTTCTCGGGAAGCAGAGACCTGTGAAAGCAATGGTGAAGCAGGGCCGTTGTTGCTCCTACTGTGCTCTGGAGAACACCTGCATTGTTTGCTGGGGAATACAGGCAATTTTGAAGGTTCATGCCCTTAAAGAGGCATCACAATGTGTGGGAGCAGGACTCACTGGGGGCACTGTTTCTAGGTAGGAGGACTCTAAGCGGGCATTTTAGGCCTTGTGCACACAACTGTACTTTTTTTTTTTTTTTTTTGCAGATAGCACTCCAATCTAAAACTCATCCTGTACATTTCTGTGGAGCCACACAACTGTCTCTTGTAGATCCATGTGGCCATTCTTCAAATCATATGGTCTTATTCTTGTATCTATTGCGGATGTGATGTCTCTGTTGTGAAGTTCCTTCTATTGATGGGAGTGATAAAAATGCGGAATGCAAATGGAAAGTATCCATAGTTTGCAGATCCATTATGTGCGGACCAAAAAATTGACATGGTTGTGTGCATGAAGCCTTACTGTGCAAGGGGCTTGCTACTGTGTGGGTGGGCCACTAAGGGGGGATATCCCATACCTCCCAACAGTCCCAGATCCAGTGGGGTGGTCCCAGCACGGCTGAGGTATGCCCTGTGCACATTGTGGGAGGAGGAATAATTATGTGGGTGTACAGTTGTGCTTTGGGCTGAATTAGAGGCGTTACTTAGTATGGAAAAAAAAAGTTCAGTATTGTAGGATCTGCCCTTTCTTTGCACTGAAATTGTGGCATAAGTTTGACCCCTATACCTGTCACCCGCAGGTCTGATGATGTGCACAGTATCACGGGAATCTGGAATTGTGCAGAAGCTTGACTTCTCCAGTGGTGAGGAAGAGGACGGCATAAGCAATGAGAACAAAAGATTTTCGTCATTCAGATGAGGCTGATGACAAC
The DNA here is from genome assembly GCA_900303285.1 of Rhinella marina. Lineage (NCBI taxonomy): Eukaryota > Metazoa > Chordata > Amphibia > Anura > Bufonidae > Rhinella > Rhinella marina. The sequence continues at coordinate 120,283 of ONZH01002182.1, read as the reverse complement.
CTGACGTGGAGGACCCATAAGAGCCCCTACCCAGTCACTCCCCAGAGAAATGAGAGGGGGCTCTCCCCTTTCCAGGAAGCCAGTCCTGACAGTGATTGCTCTCCTCCTGCCAAGCTCTATGCTGAGGAAGAATGTCCTGGGACCCCCCTCCATTACAGCACATGGAAGAAACTGAAACTTTGTGATACTCCATACACTCCAAAGGTATAGAGGTGGCATGTCCAAACTCTTATAGGGGGAAGGGGAATGTTTCTAATTTCATGTAAATATTCGTAATTGTGAAATTAACTTCTACAACTTGCTAATAGACAGTTAATAATGCATTTTTATTCAACTACAAGCCCCTGCATACCGCAAAGGCTGTCAGGGAAACCTCTTCAGGGCGACAGGTTGAAGACCACTGCTCTGACCTCAGGCTTCAAATAATTCTTTTTTTCTAACTGCAGAGTTTGCTGTACAAGAACCTCCCATCACCTGGTGCACGGGTACCCTGTAGGGGGCAGCGACTATTAAGATTTGCAGCTGGCACAGGTGCTGAGCTAGAAGACCCTGTGCTGGTCAACATTAACCCTTTCACCCCTGAAACATATCATCGGATGCACCTTAACTCAAATGGGAAGAGGAAGGCAGAACAATGCAGGTGACCAATATCCTTGAAATGTGGTACTTGTAGTGCTCCCAAGTCATTTATGGTTTTTCGTGACAGGATTAGCATTGAATAGGGATGAGATCCAGCCGAGTGGTGTAGCTAAAGTCTAATGGGTCTTAGTGAAAAAGTTTCTCTTGTCTAGGGTACTGTAATCCTAATAATATTGTACTCCCTCTTTCACTTACAGGACAACCATCAATTATTTGGCACCTTAAACTTCACAATCCCCACACCTGGAACAGGATTCAGTTTCAGTGAAATACTGGTGCTCTTGGGCCTGGGTGTAGCTAGGATACCTATTTTGAGACTAGTTGGCAAACCCCTATGTTGGTCATAGAGTACATTAATTTTGTTTGCTGCCCTCTAGTGGAATAGTAGGATGTATACACTGGAGATTTTTTTTTTTTTAATGGAATCTCAGGTCTTGATGTTGATGTAGCACTAATGTTTTGTCCCCTCTTCTTTTTAGTACTGATCCACCATTAAAATACAGAGAGAGGGAAATTTCAGGACTTCCTTCAAAGGTGAGTGTATATCATGAAAAAAGGATTGACTTTGTGAGTGAACCCCTTAAATAGCTCCTGGTACAAATGTGTTCTCTGCTTTGGACAGTCCCTTGGCAATAGGCTTCTCACAACTTATTCCTTATGTTAGTATCCCTAGCAATCTATCTGTGGAGACTTCAGGTACTAAGTGTTGTTTTCTTACAGCCCCACCACAGAAGATATGAAGTATTACACAGTGACTATTCATAGAAATAGGTTATCTGTGTAATACAGGACTGGTCCTCCAGAAGAGACACTCCTTGTAGCCAGTCTCTGCTCTGGCCAAGAAATAAGGACCTCCTCTATTAACTCTGAATAATCTAATGGGGGTATATGAAAATTGTTTTTTTGATTCCTCTTGGCCTATACACATGGCTGCTACAAAGGTGTGCATTTGACAGTTTCCCAAATGTTTTCTCCCTTAGAGGTTTGTGCTACGTGAGACTAACATGGTATCCCGCTACAAGACAGAATTCCTGGAGATTGAGAGAATCGGGGCAGGAGAGTTTGGAGCAGTTTACAAGTGTGTAAAGAGACTGGATGGCTGCATCTATGCCATAAAGCGGTCAAAGAAGCCACTTGCAGGATCCACGGATGAGTGAGTAATCTGACCCACAATAATCATCACTCTTGTCCTGTATGGCTGATTTGGATTTCGCACTTAAAGGGAAATTGCAAATTGCATGAAGTATAGGGGGTTGTCTCATCTTGGATATTGGGGCGATATGCCCCCAATGTCCAAGATGGGACAACTCAACTCCTAATACATCTGCTTGACATCTTTTGGTTATGATTTCTTCTTTGTTCACATGTAAGTTAAATTCATTCCTCCTTTACTACTTCCCCTTTCCAAAGAGTGTATTTTTGGGAGCCAGGTGACAGTTCTAAACAGTTGGGTAATGCTTTGGACAGCAGTGTGGAGCTATGCTGTTATGTTTCCAAGGATAAACTGCAGAATTATGAAGGCAACTATGGACAGAACTAGAAGACCTGAGAAATCCCAGTTGGTACCAAATGGCAAAGTAATTGTCAAATCACTCTTGACTGCTCAATTACTGGTACTGTAGCCTGGACTTGGAGTATATACCTCTGTGCTTTTATATGGAAACCATAGGGTGTTTTCCTTAGGGACTTTATATGGACAAAACAAGGTGGTATATGATGTGATATTAATGAGGTGTCTCTAGATACAATGCTTTTGAACATGGAGGCACCATATGTTGGCACTACTATTGCTTATAAACCATAAACTAGTGACTGAAGTAGTTTGATTGTGAGAAATTGTCCCGTTATGGAGTCTGAACTGAAGTCTACTTTTCTATTCAGGCAGCTGGCATTAAGAGAAGTCTATGCCCATGCTGTACTGGGACATCATCCACATGTTGTGCGATATTACTCTGCCTGGGCAGAAGATGACCACATGATCATACAGAATGAATACTGCAATGGTAAGTGCAGGGAGACTACTCACTATGGCTTGATGGCTTACAGGAAATGCATAGCTGAAGATTTATCATGGGGGAGGTCAGTTTTCCAGGAGTCTATACTGTTGTAATTTGTGCCAAGTTTCTCAGATGGTGCAAGAATCTCAGACAAGTCCTATAATTGCTTAAAATAAAGTTATAATCACCCTTTTCTCCAGTGCTGGTCTGGTTCTGCTGTCACTGCTGGTTTACAAGCACCAATAGTCTTGTGCCAGTGTATGGCTTGTCACCACAGCACCCAATCGTTGTTCTCAGTGGTCTACTACAGAGGATAGTGATGTCTGAAATGATCACCCGGTATATACCAGCAGGTCACCACTGTGGCTTGAGTATTATTTTAAATAATTGTGGGTCTTGTCTGAGATTTTTAATCCCCTCGGACAGCCACTTTAACTGTATCACTTCTGTCTTGATGTTATCCACAGTCTATGCCACAATTTAACTTAATTGAGAATTTATTTTACAACATTTGAAAAAGCCATGCCCACTTGCAAAGTAATAAGGCAAATATTCCTGATTTAAAAACTTAAAATCACTGTGTTATGTATCCAGCTCCTATGCAAACCAAAAGGTTTCTGTAGTTACAGACTACAAACACACCCTGTGTAGTCTGATCCTGTGCTGATATGTTAATTTTCTTTCTGCAGCAAGCTCCTGAGGAGCCGATGCAGAGGACAGGAGTAGTGGTGGCCCTGATGGTGTTGTCATGGTATACACCTTCAGGCAGTTGCTCCCTGGGGATTGGTGCAGTGGAAATGTAGCTTGGAGAATGCGGCCAGAACATATAACAATCTTTTTAATAAGTGCAAAAAATAACGTATGGTACATTCTATAGCATCATATTCAAAGAGCAGTTTCTGGCACCAGATGAAGCTAGTTTCACACTAGCATTCAGAGATCTGGCTGAATGTTCTGGAAGGGGACGGCCTCCCAGAGCTCTCTGGATCGGCATTGCTGGACACTACCTGAATGCCCGTTGGCCCCATTATATATATATATATATATATATATATATATATATATATATATATATATATATATACACACACACAGTGCAATCTGTTGCCCATTAATGTTTCAACATTCCCAGTTCATATGTTTGTGTTCAGATTCTGGGCTGTTTTCAAGGGACCAGAAAATGAGCTTGGTGATTGTTCCCCCTTGCACCATTTTTAATCTCCCTAATGTATTAAAAATCCTCTGTTCCATCTGTGTATTGCATGTAATAGTATTATGTGCTTGTATCAGGTGGGAGCCTGCAGGACCTGATCATGGAAAACATGAAGAGTGGGCAGCTGGTGATGGAGCAAGAACTGAAGGAGATTCTTCTGCAAGTTTCCATGGGGCTGAAGTATATACACAGCTCAGGCCTGGTGCACATGGACATTAAACCAAGTGGGTACCATTCAGGGGCGTAGCTAAAGGCTCATGGGCTCTGGTGCAAGCATTCAGCTTGAGGAAGGGGGAATGGATGCTTTCCTCAGGGCTTTGTGGCTAGGGGCAGCAAAGCACATAGCTTTCGTGCTGCCTGAGAGGGAAAAAAGGCACCCCCCATGCCAAATTCTTGACCTAACCCCTTCCCTCCAGCCAGAGGTGTAACTTGACCATCAAGCACTTTCAATAATACTGGTGTTTTTTTTTTTTTTAATGCAGCACAAGGGTCTTTGGGCCCCCACAGACTACTGGGCCTGGTAGCGACTGCTACCTCGGCACAACAGTGACAGCCACTACTCTTGTCTTGTAGTATACTGTATATACCATACTAGTCATCCTAGTATAAAGTGAGGCAAAAGACCTGACTAGATTAGTCAGCACCCTACCCTTTAAACCTATGCATAGTAGTGGTTTCTCAACTCTGCTCCATTGAAGTGAATGGGGCTGCTGAGGTACAATACCACAGATGACCTGTGGATAGGTGTGGTGCTGTTTTCATGGGTGCACTTAGCCTTTCTGCTGCCTGGGGCGAAAACTGAAATGGTGCCCCATCTTCCCAATGCCAATTTCTTAACCTAATCCCTTCCTTTCAGCCCATGGCCCTTCCGCTGCCCCCCTCTTGCCCCTACCTGGTGCTGCCTGACCTGACCTAGCCTCATTGGTGGTGCACCCCTGGCTGTTTTTTTTGTTTGTTTGTTGTTTTTTTTTTTAAAGAGGAACACGTTTTTCTAATCCAAATGACCCCCCCCCTTTTTGACACGTATATAAGGCAATCCATGTTACTTCTCCATTGTTTTATGAGCAAGACCTGGCTGCTGTTCTTGTTCCAGGTAATATCTTCATCTGTCGGAAGCTAACTGAATCGAGACAGGAGGACAGTGATGGAGAGGATGAGATTGCCTCCACCAGCGTCCTGTATAAGATTGGTAAGCATTATGTATCATGATATGTGGTACTCCTCATGGATTTAGGACTTTACTGTAGTGTTATGTACTTCTCATCTTGGTTCCAGGTGACCTTGGTCATGTCACTTCTATCACAAACCCACAAGTGGAGGAAGGAGACAGCAGGTTCCTAGCAAATGAGATCCTGCAGGAGGCAAGTACAAATCTTTTGCTGGGTCACTGCAGCATTGAAGTATCTGAGGTCTAGGGGAAAATGTATCAAAACTGTCTAAAAGAAAAACTGTTGCCCAACCAATCACAGCACAGCTTGAATTACTTGAAGAAAAGTTTCAAGGAGTGGTTGCTATGGGCAACAAACTGGTGTTTTGTTTTTCTTTTGGACCAGGCATGCCCAACCTGTGGCCCTCCAGCTGTTGCAAAACTACAACTACTATCATGCCTGAACAGCCTACAGCTATTAGGGCATGCTGGGAGTTGTAGCTTTGCAACAGCTAGAGGGCCACAGGTTGAACATCCCTGTTTTAGACCGTTTCATAAATCTGCCAAAAAAGTATTCCCAATCCAAAATAGATGGATTTGCCGCCCAGATGGTAATTATTCTGCCTGTCAATCATTAATTGCTTGTGAAATCTGTTTGAAAAAATGTCCTTCTACTGTGATTGGACACATTGTTTTGATCTGCCCAAACAGTCCTTGAGTGCCCTATACCTAACCCGCTCTGATCTGTGCCCAGTGCAGGGACAAAACAAGAAGATGGGTGGGTAAATAACACTAGACACCAGTATTGTTAATCCCTTTCCTGCCCTTGGTCACGAGATGCTTATGTTTACCTCTCTTGCCCTAGACCATCAGCAATATTTCTGTTAACCACCAACACACTAGGCAACAAAGGAGCTGGCATTGCCTCCCTTAAAAGGGTTTTTCATTAATTATTTTTATCAAGTGCCCTCAGCATGCTTCATGAAACCAAAAATTCATACTTGCCTGCCTCACGCTTTGGTCCTCTGCGCTGTCCCCGTTGGCTCGATCTTCCGGTCTCCATGCTGTTAATATCTGGCTGGCCATGGGCATGGTCACATGCACCACTTCAGCGGTGACATGCTGCTTGTGGCCACATTACCACCGAAGCCAGTCATTGGCTGGAGCGGTGCATGCAACCATGGCCAGCTGTTATGTAAACAGCACTAGGACTGAAAGATGGAGGTCCAGAGTGGCGTGGAGCCAGGAAGTATGAAGCTTCTGTTTTAGGGATGCATGCTGTGGGCACTTGATAAAAACATTACTAGAAAACTCCTACACTGGGGATGTTGTATTAGCACTTTTGTTAACCTAAGCCTAATAGGTCTTTGCTATGCCCCCCAAATGACACATTTTTAACCAGCTACATACATTAGCTTAAATACAGTTTGGGCCAAGAATACAGATGAAGGACAAATCACAAATGGGTCCCTGTAGATGGGCTATACAGAGGATTTGGTAATCTCTGCTTGCATGTTGCATCCATTGCGATCTTGACTTGTAGCCTGACGTCCTACAGTGTCACTTGGTGGGTAAACCTGATTGTCACACTAGTGAAAATGTGATGAACCACCACTGATATCCAGAATGAAAGGGCTCTACAGAACAATAAAAACTCCCTTGAGTCTGCTTAGAATGTTGGGTTTCAAGCGATCTCTGAGCAGTTCTAAAAGTGTTCAAAAGTTCTGTCTAGCTTATATTCCGGAAAGTGGTATGCTTCAATGGCATATCAGACCATTATGATTGGTTTTCCCCTATAAGGGCACACTTTACTGTAGGAGCTGCAGTCCTCAGTGCCAGGATACAGTGCAAATGGTTTATACGTGTGGGGCTTGGTTTATGTAATTGCTTTCTTGCAGGATTACAGCCAGTTGCCTAAGGCTGACCTCTTTGCTCTTGGCCTCACGATCACTGTGGCAGCTGGCACCAGGCATCTTCCGTGCAATGATGACAGTTGGCACTATATCAGAAAAGGCAACCTGCCAGAGATTCCTCAGACACTCTCTCCTGCTTTTCTTGACCTGCTTAAGGTATGGCACTTTGATAAATGTTATACAAGACACCTGGAAGTCTCTTTTGCACCTCTTGGTATGAGGAAATATTACCGGAAACATTTTGGCAATAGAGTACTGCATAAACCTTGGCATCTTGTAATGACATGGCAGTACTTGGGTGTCGCAATGAAATCTGGTATCTGAGGGAGCAATAAGGCCCCTCGGCTACATAAAAAGCCAGTCTTATAAATGGCATATGGTTGGAGTTGGAGGGATTGTTACAGATGTTGCATTGGGGTCCAACGTCATCACACTGGAAAGTGTAGGTCAAGGAGATTAGTCCACTTCCATAATTTCTATTTTTTGTAACCCAGGGGTCCCCACAAACCTTATTCCAGCCCTGCGTCTCTCATAATAAAGATTTGTATACTTTTCACTGTCTATACTTCCCCAGGCGTTGATTCATCCAGATCCTGCAGCCAGACCCTCAGCAGCAGCCCTGGTTAAACATCCCGTCCTGAGAAGATCTCTTGGAAAAGCAGCCCAGCTCCAGAAACAACTTAATGTAGAAAAATTTAAGACTGCCATGCTGGAGAGGTAGGTGGACTCAAATCGGTTAGTCAGTAGATGTCCATATTGAGAGGTCATCAATTGTTTGTAGGAGCTGCCTTTGGGTATCTACTTCTGGAAGAATATGAGAATAAGCTTGGTGGAGGTTTTTTTTTTAAAATACTTTTCCTCAAGTTTTGATAGAATGGAAACTGTTCATCAGTCCCACATATGAGTTTGGGTATATATTGGTATATGTTCTCAATGCAAGAGAAATCTGCTACATCAACACGTTTGTCGGTGAGTGATAAAACTCATTGGGGCCGCTACAGATTACAGATAAACCTGTTCAGTTCTTCACTCATTCCCATATTTGACACACTTGCCATGCTTAGAGAAGAGGGTGTGTTCCAAAGAGGTAACCCAGATGAAAGTTATGGAAAGCTCACTGGGTTATTAGAAGCTGCTCCCATCTCCAAAAATTGCAATATCAGAAAAAAGCGTAGAATGCAATGGCCATGGAACAATGATAGGTGATCAACATGGGGTCAGGCTTTCCTGTCTTAGGTGGGAGAGTGATTATGGTGGCGAACACTACAGGTGGGGGAAGACGTTTGCTGTAAAGAACTTTGTGGGTTCACATCACCATGGGTTGTAGTTTTTTTTGTGTGTTTTGTCACTGGGCAGATCTGTAGGTATGAAGCAACCAGAATCAAATTCAGAGGTCTACCTACAACTATTTCTCCACCCGTTGCGGTCATCTTAAAATGTAAAAAATATTTCATTTTCCCCTCACAGGGAACTTAAAGCTGCAAAACAGGCCCAGAATTCTGGAAGTGATGAATGCAAGGACCTTCCTTCAAAGTCAGACTTCATCTGCAAAAGCAAGAGGAGACTAGTGGGGGGGAAAAACACCCGTTCATTAAGTTTTACCTGTGGTGGCTATTAAAATTTAACTTTCCAGCATAACTTCAGGGCTTTGCATGTTGACCTGACACTTCTTGCAAAGTTGTAACTTGTTTGGCCGCCACCGCACCATCTGCATACTCTATTGGACCAGAATCCTTTCCGACACATCTTGTATGACCATGTGTCCTTATTGCTGTCTGTAAATATTGCTTCATCACTTACATTGTTCCCTCTATAGATGTGGCATGAAATGTTTTTTTTAAAATATTTTACAATTGAATTTGTAAATGCACTTTTTTTTACTTTTTTCTTAAACTATTTTGTGTAAATTTTAAATAAAATTTTAATTTTGAAATTTCTCAAAGGTTCATCTAAGAACTGGATTTATAGTTTTGGCCACCCTCTATTAGGGCATGTTTAATGAGGGGTTGAAATTGGCTCTTCTCCAGCAGAAAGAAATGACCTCTCCAGTGCCAGCTACAAGCTGTTTTGCCTCTCCTCCAGAAGGAATATTTACATACTTCTTCACAGCCAGCCTTGCCTGTAAGACACCCTAAGGGTGGTTTCACTTAAGCGAGTTCATTGTGGGAATCGTGCTCCGTATATGAACTTGATCCTCTATTCTGGACTTGCAGGAGCACACAGAATTATATGGACTTATAATGCTGTGTGTCTCTGCTTGACCTTACTTCTACAGAATCATAGTGACAGCTTTGCGTTATAAATCATGATAATGCCATGCGCTCCTGCAAGTCCAAAAAGAGGATCACGTGCATAAATGGAAACAAGCTGGAACACCTGAGAGAGAGGTTTTGTCCTTTACTCCATGAGTATCAACCTGGGGCAATTCTAAGAAAAAATTTACATTTTGACCATATAAGAATATAGAAGTGTGATTCTGCTAGAGATGAAAGGGATATTTATCATAGACTTGAATGAAGCTGAGCTGTAGTACCACATATAGCCACAGATGAGTGGTGCTACACACACACACACACACACACCCACACACACACACACTTACTTTTTCAGTGACAGGATCTCCAGTGCCAAGATCCAAATTCACTGCTCTATTTGCAACTAGACCTACAAAAAAAAATAAAAATAAATTCAGCCTGCTTATTGCCACCACTAAGGGGAGCTGATTTGTTTTATTCAAGATGCAGCTTTTTTTTTTTTTTTTTTTTTGCCTTCTAATGGCCATAAACTTTCCACTTTTCCATTCACATACCCATATGACTGAGGGCTTGTTTTTTGTGGGACAAGTTCTAATTTTTAATGACCACATTTATTTTACCAGATCATTTAATGCAAACTAGGGAAAAAAAGCTTTCTGGGATGAAAATGAGACAAAATAAGCACGACGGTTGCTCAAAATAAAAGATCTGTTTGTTTTCAGTCTCTGTTCTTGTGACGGATCAGAAGAACAGAAAACTAAATGGTGATGTGAACTTTTGCAGTACATACAACTTAAAAAAAAATAAAGTCAAATTGCCTTTTTTTTTTTTTTTTCTCCACCTATTCGGTGTTAAATGTATGCTATAAATACTTTTTTAGTTAGCACGCAGCAATGCCAATTTTTTTGTATGTATTTATGCAAAATTTGGAAAGGGGAGGGATTTTTTTTTTTTTTTTTCCCAGTTTTAGTTCTCCTAGAACCTGCGATTTGCTCAATTGATTATAGCGGGGGTGGCCAACCTCACAGACACAAAGAACCATGAAAAAAAAACATGACTACCAGGAGCCACAAGCTATCCATTGACACACCAGTAACCGTATTTATCGCTCTATAAGATGCACCTACGTTTTAGTGGAGAAAAATAAGAAAAAAAATATCTTTCATCTGATCGGATCTTATTTTTCATTAGCAAAGAAAATAGGAAAAAAAATATTTTTCATCAGAAACCCCCAATCCTCATCTGACCTAAAATATGATCCTCAACACAACTTCCAGTGTCAGACCCTCAGCGCTCAGATCTCCTCCCATGCTCAGATTAGACCCCCTATGCTCAGATCAGACCCCCCCCCCCCCCCCCAATGCTTGGATCTGACACTCATGCTCAGATATTACCCCCCCCCCCCCCCATGCTCAATTAGACCATCCATGCTCAGACCAGACCGCCTTGCACAGATAAGACCCCCCTCCCCCCCCCCCCATGCTCATATTAGGACCCCCCATGCTCACACCAGATCTCCCCCCCCCCCCATTCTCAGATCAGGCCCCCATCCCATGCCTAGATCAGAACCCCATGCTCAGTTCTATAATTTAGAAAAATTCCTACCTCCCCTGATTGGGCAGCTGCTACTCCAGATGATAGCACGCGTCTCTACATACCACGTTCTGACACAGTGCACATCAGGACATAGTGAAGAGTGAGCTGGAGCAGCAGAGTAGTAACAGTACCCGATCAGGAAAGGAGATCTGAGCATGGGGTGGAGAGTGAGCCGGTCTGACTGCTTCCCGGCTCCACCAAAAGAGCCGCACTTGAAGAGGCAAAGAGCCGCATATGGATTATAGCATAAACTGCAACAGTATACTATTGCAGTCTATGAGAATTCTCTACAGGCAGTTTGCGATCACCAGCCTTGGACCCTTTCCAAGGCCCCAGGCTGCAATACCAACTGATCAGTGCCCCACAACTTTGCTGTGCTCAGCTAAAGCCTGGCATTGGGTTCCTGCGCTTATGTGCTATGCAGAGCTTTTAGTGGTGCTGGCACGGGCAGCGATGTTTGCCAGTACTCTCCTCACTGCGGCTATTCCTGCAGAACCACGGAATCTGTACACCGCTGACATTGGCACTATAGACTTCCTGAATTTCGAGCACCTAGTTTGGCAGTAAATCAGTAAAATCAATAAAGTATATTACAAAATGAGTTGTAGGGCATTTAGAATGATTTCAAATAGCAGCACATAAAAGGTTTGGTTTAAACATAAACCTATATGCAGAGAGCTGCTCTAATGGAGTGTAGACAGTATGTAATTACTTAAGGGGGGTGTATCAGTTAATTAAAAAGTAGCCAAAAAGCAACAAAATGTGCTTCAGGCCTCCTGCGCATGACAGTTTCTGTTTTTGTCATCTGCAAACTGTGAATCTGCAAAACGCAGACATTGGCCCTGTTCGCTCTGCATTTTGCGGATCTGTACATCCTGCCTTCTGTTAGAAAATGTCCAGACAAGAATTTTTTACTTTTGCGGGACCACTGAAAGGAAATACGGATGCGGACAGGACACTGTGTGCTGTCCCAATCTTTTGCAGCCCCTTTTAAATGAATGGGTCCGCATCCGATCTGAAAAATATGAGGGGTGGACGTGGGCCGAAACTACTGCAGTGTGCATGAGCCCTAAAGATTCTATACTCGCCACTGCTGTTTCCAGTACTGCTGCTTTGGCCGTCGCCACAAGTCTGTATTTACCGCTATTGGCTGCAGTGGTGACTTGAATGTATACCTCTATGTGACTGCTGCAGCCGACATCTGGCCTCAGCAGTCTCTCGTTTTTATGATGCGTCTTGTACGTCAATGAATTAAAGCTGACACAACATAATAATGACCCCTTCATAAAAGTGCTGGATCAGATCATCAAAGGGTTCATGCTTATATCAACAGGGAGATAAGTGACCGCTAGGCCCATCTGATACTGCTTATTTCACAGGGAACGAGGGATCAGATGGGGTAAGCATAACCAATACTTGTTTCTGCAGGTTCTACACATCTTGATTTTAATATCACGGCTATAGTCTAGGGTGGCCACTTTCAAAAGTCTAAAAAAAAGGACACCATAGCTGGGACAGTGACCAGATTCTGGCAATAGCCATGGGTAAAATGGCTCTAGTGATGCACCAAGTACTTGGCTCAGGTGCTGAGGTTTCACCATCATTGCTGTTTATACAATCCCAGTTGTAACATCACTTATTAGATGATCTGTGTACTGTAACATCACTGTATTTGTGACCTCTGTACTGTGACATCATTGATTAGATGATCTTTGTACTGTGACATCATTGTGTTTGTGACCTTTGTACTGTGACATCACTGTGTTTGTGACCTCTGTACTGTGACATCATTGATTAGATGATCTTTGTACTGTGACATCATTGATTAGATGATCTTTGTACTGTGACATCATTGTGTTTGTGACCTTTGTACTGTGACATCACTGTGTTTGTGACCTCTGTACTGTGACATCATTGATTAGATGATCTTTGTACTGTGACATCATTGATTAGATGATCTTTTTACTGTGACATCATTGTGTTTGTGACCTTTGTACTGTGACAGCACTGTGTTTGTGACCTCTGTACTGTGACATCATTGATTAGATGATCTTTGTACTGTGACATCATTGATTAGATGATCTTTGTACTGTGACATCATTGTGTTTGTGACCTCTGTACTGTGATATCACTGTGTTTGTGACCTCTGTACTGTGACACCACTGTGTTCATTGTCTCATTCCTCAAGGTACAAGGGTGCTTCCCTGTGTGAAAACTCAACTATGTAGCGGTATCCACACCCAGAATACAGAGGCTTACCAAAAGGGGTTGTGCATCCCCGGGCAGAAATCCAGGTAACGTATGTTGGTAGCCTCAAACTGGCGACAGCTGCAGCTCCACTACCTGGAATTCACTCCAATCCCACCAACAAATGCAGAAACGATGAGGATAAATAAATGGAGATAAAAAAAAGAGCACTGCTGCTATAAAAACATATTTATTTGGGAAATCATAAAACAACAAAAGCTTAAGTGCATGAGGAGATGAAGAACAGGTAAAACAGTGCAACACGTTCCGAGGGAGTACTGCTCTTAAGCACGTAAACATGAAACGCGTTGCACTGTTTTTCATGTCATCATGCACTTAGGCCTTTTTCACACAAGCTTTACGAATTCTCTCACAGTCTGTTCAGGAAAAAAACGGATGGTTTTGCACACAAGTTCATTCAGTTTTGTATGCAATTGTGTTCAGTGTTTTCTCCGCATGGGTGCAATCAGTTTTTGATGCGTTTTTCAGATGCAATCCGTTTTTCACGGAAGCCCCATTCACTTCTATGGAACCAGAGCTGCATAGAAAATGCAGAATATAGAATATGCCACGATTTTTACGTAACTCAGAACTGATGCGTGCACAGGTCCATTGAAATGAATGGGTCAGGATTCAGTCCAGATGCTATGCATTTGGTTCACACATCGCACCCTGACGAAAAACTCGCTGGTGTGAAAGAGGCCTTAGCGTTTATTGTTGTATGTTTTCCCAAATAAACCAGTTTCAATAGCAGCATCGCTCTTTTTTTATCTCCATTTTTCATCCTCATCGTATATGCACCACTGTGATTATTGTGTCAATACTGTGACATGATTGTGTTTATGACCTCTGTACTGTGACATCACTATGTTAATTACCTCTATACTATGTCATCACTGTGTTCATCAGCCCTGTATTGTGACATCACTATGTTTATTATCTCTGCACTGTGATGTCACTATGTTCATTACCTCTGTATTGTGACATCACTGTGTTCATTATCCCTGTACTATGACATCACTGTTTATTACCTCTGTACTGTGACATCACTGTGTTCATTACCTCTGTACTATGTGATTACTGTGTTCCTCAGCCCTATACTGTGACATCACTGTGTTCATTATCCCTATACTGTGACATCACTGTGTTCATCAGCCCTTATACTGTGACATCACTGCTGGTTTCCCTATACAAAGCACTGTTCATCAGCCCTATGTGAGCATCACTGTGTTCATCACCCTATACTATGACCATCCACTGTGTCATCAGCCCTGTACTGTGAACAATCACCTGTGTTCAATCAGCCCTGTACTGTGACATCACTGGTTCAATCAGTCCCATGTACTTGTGACAGTCACTGTGTTCATCAGCCCTATAGCTGTGACCATCACTGTGGTTCATCATCCCTGTAAAGTTGACATCACTGTCGTTCATCAAGCCCTATACTGTGACCACTCACTGTGTTCACTCAGCCCTGTAACTGTGACATCACTGTGTTCATCAGCCCTATACTGCTGGTACGATCACTGATGTTCATCAGCCTCTAGTTACGTGTGACATCCACTGTGTTTATTATCTGTACTGTGACACATCACTGTGTGTTCATCAGCCCTGTACTGTGACATCACTGTGTTTATTACCTTACTGTGACATCACTGTGTTCATTATCCCTATACTGTGACATCACTGTGTTCATCTGTACTGTGCCCTTGTACTGTGACATCACTGTGTTTATTACAGCCTCTGTACTGGTGACATCACTGTGTTCATCTGTACTGCACTGTGTTTTACCTCTGTACTGTGACTGTGACATCACTGTGTTTCACCAGTACTGTTCCTGTTGTTCACTGTGCTGTGACATCACTGTGTGTTTATTACCTCTGTACTGTGACATCACTGTGTTTCATCACTGTGACAATCCGTGTACCATCACTGTGACACATCACTGTGTTCATCAAGCCGTGTACTGTGACATCACTGTCATTTATTACCTCTGTACTGTGACATCACTGTGTTCATCATCCCTGTACTGTGACATCACTGTGTTTATTATCCCTGCATTAGGAAAATATTGGAGAAGCACACCATCAATAGTATGGTTCAGCTGTAAAAGGGTTCTTCAACCCAGTATACATAAAAAAGAGAAATTCAGTGCACACGTTCTCAGTCTAAATTGATGTTGTTTTTTAATTATAAAGAGGTATTTCACATGTAATTTCAAATGTCTCAGTGTAGAGAGCATCTCAGCATCCTCCCCTCTTTGATACAATTTACGGTGATGATACTTGAAAAAGGTCATCTGACCGAAACGTTGGTCATCATCTTCGACATGTTTTCCAAAGAAATGAAATGATTTATTTTTTTGAATATTTATTCTCTGCCGAGCCATTGGAAATGTATATAGAATGAATTGCTCTCTACACCGAGACATTTGAAATTACATATGAAATACCTCTTTATAATTAAAACATCAATTTAGACCGAGAACTTGTGTGCTGAATTTCTCCTTTTTATTATCCCTGCATTGACATCACTTATTCCTGTACTGTGACATCACTATGTCTATCATCCCTGTACTGTGACATTACTGTGTTTATTACCTCTGCGGTGTGACAAAAAAAACTGGGTTCATTGTCTCAATTCTGTGACATCACTGTGTTCATTATTCCTGTACTGTGAAATCACTGGTCTTATCTCTGTACTGTGACATAGCTGTTTATTATTACTATGCTGTGACATCACTGTGTGCATTAAAGGATAGGTCACCATTATCAGACTGATGGAGGTGCAACCACCAGCACCCCGGCCAATCAGCTATTTAAAGGGGATGTGGCGCTGATGGATGCCATCTACAGCAGCAGCAGAGCTGGGTAATTACAGCTTCCTCTCATGGGATGAATATTTGTCCTGCACCGCCACTACAGTGTAGATGGCCTGCAGGAAAATAATCAACGGGACACAGGACCCTCACGATGTGATATTGATGACCTATCCTGAGAAGAGGTCATCAATATCATTAAACCGAACCCCTTTAGGGAAACCAATTGAAAGCTTTTGTGAACTCTTTGCTGAAAGTAGTCATGGTGGAGTGGGTTTTCTATGGGGGTCCCATGGTAGTTTGTTACGCAAATGACTGTATGGGGTCACAGTCATATGAAGGTATTTTGAAAGTATGGCTCTACTAAACATCTATAGTCTTTACCAGTCAGATCACAAGGTACAACATGTGAGGGTTTGTTGTTTCTCCAATTCATGAAACAGAACACTAGACGTCAAAAAGCCTCACACATTAACACTGCAACAGCGCCACCAAGGGGACAATCTAGAAACCATCCCATTTCAGTTTCATAAGATTAGCAGCTCACAACGCTACCTAGTGGTAACTTCTGGAACTGCAGCAGAGCAAAAGCAAACGGGAACCGTACATAAAAAGCATATATGCTTAGGAAAATGCACAACAGGACGGACGATACCTCCATTTTACGTTTCCTGCTCGAAGAAAAACTGTTTACGTTTTTTACCCAAACCCAAATCCGTACGTACCTGGCGGAAGTGGGGCGGAAGTGAAGTGACTACCGGAAGTGAGGACGATGTGTCACAGAATCTGTGTCCCCCTTCTATTGATCACGTGTAGGAGACACTGACCCTGGTGAGGTGAGTTCGGGGTGGGAAATGAAAAACTAGGCTGTTAATGGGGTTATATGTCAGGTCTCACATCAAATCTCCATGAGTAATAGATACTGGGAGTGTACCGGCTGATGGCACCTGCTGGGACTTGTAGTTCCACATTTGCTACATGGACCTAGGCAGTTCTGGTCGCATTGCTTTCTAATTTGCTGTGCTGAGACAATCACGTGGTTTGTAAAGGGTAAATAATAACTAGCCTTGTATAATAATTTTCAGCATCACTTGGGGTCACAGTCTAATCCTAAAAAATGCCCACCCCATGACCCAACAGTCAGATGTGTAGAATCATTGTAGAGTTTTCATTTGTAATGGGATACATTCACAGTTCCCCATAGGAATATCAGTTTGGCCCCACAATAGGAGGGCCCCCCAATGAGAGTCATCAGATGCACCGCCTCCCTGTAAGTGTCACCCTAGTATCAGCAACCTCCGGCACTCCAGTTGTTCTGAAACTACAACTCCCAGAATCCTTCTTTCTCCCTTGTGGGAGTTACAAGAACACCAGAGCAAGTGTATAATTTTTTGTCTGTGTGTTGTACACAGTAGGACCCACAGGCCATTCACATGGTGACACCTTATAGACGCATTGTAAGCATAACAGATCTGTCAGCAGCAGCTTGTTGATGGTTTCCATATTTATGAAAATAGCAAAAAAAAAGTTGTAAAGGTATATTATATAGATTTTAGACTAATTGAAAGTGTCCTTGTACCTTGGGGAAACCTTTATATATCTCATAGAGACATATCAATAGTTTTGAGTGCTAAGACCCCCACCAATCTCTAGAGCGAGGAGAGGGGAGAACTCCCATGGGTCACTCTTTCTCCTCACTGTAGCCTGTCTCGATCTAGTCTCCAGCTATGTGAGATCTTTTTCTTTCTCCTCATCATAGTGTCCCCAGCACCAGGATCTCCACCGAACAAAACTTTTTAAGTATCTCTAATGGCCTATCAAAAGTTTTCCTAAATTACAATGCTACTTTAACCCAAGTAGCTGGCTTTGTTGTCATCCGGGTGTTTGAGTAACTTTTATGCATCTTTTGTCCTGTAGGTGATACGTATTTTACTGAGACGCAGGGAGCGCAGATAAAACAGATGTTTCGCCGTGCCGTCACCCAGGTTTGTATAAAATTCTTATCCGAGGACTAAAAACAGCTCTCGGGACCTTCATGGCTGAATCTTGGAAACAGGAAATGAGAAGAACTATCACTGGCAGCCAGTCAGATCCCTGATTCAGACTCACAGCCGGAATCTGATTGGTTGCTGTGACCTCATATATAAGTTACATTGGGACTTTTGTTCAACTTCATTGCACATTTAATTGAATTTAGTCAAAGTGGCATAGGGGGCGCTAATAAGTTGAAGGGTTATCCCATCTTAGACAATGGGGGCATATAAGGCTGGATATGCCCCCATTGTCTTATAGGTGCGGGTCCCACACCTATATCAAGAACGGAGCCCCCAAAGTGAAGGAGAGTGCTTTGCGTATGCGCAGCCGCCCTCCATTCATTTCTATGGGGCCAGCGAAAATAGCCGAGCACTAGCTCGGCTATTTCCGTCAGTGCGCTTCCATTCATTTCTATGGATGCACCGGGGAGCTGCGTCTGGTGGGAAACCCGGGGTCCTCCAGGCACAGAACTCCCCGCTCCGTTCTCGATATAGGTGTGAGTCCCAGCGGTGGGACCCGCACCTATAAGACAATGGGGGCATATCCTAGCGATATGCTCCCATTGTCTAAGATGGGAATACCCCTTTAACTCATTGTCAAGTCAGCTGCAAAGAGAATGAACGCCTTCTGGCCACAGACACATTTTTTTTTGTCTACACATTCTTGGAGCAATAGCTGATCGCCTATCCTAAGGATAGGGCATCACTAGCTGATCGGCGGGGGTCCGACACGCTGCACCCCCATCCACCTGCATAGCTCTGTCAACAGAAGTTGGCGCTGGAGCTACACAGCAAGAAGTCAACGCAAGCAGCACTGAGCATAGTCCGTCTCTTAATGGGGTTGTCCAGGGTGTTTTTAAGATTTTTTTTCCATTACAGTGTTCACCTTGAAGGATAAATACTGATATATTTACATAGTTCGGATATTCTGGATGCTATATATATATATATATATATAGTTTTTACATTTAGAGTGGGTTCACATATGGGGTAAGTGCTGCGGATTTGCCATTGCAGATTTCTGTGCATTTCACACACTCCTATGCAGCAGATCTGCAGTGTTGTACAGGAACAGTGAATGAGATTATAAGAAATCTCATCCTCATGCTGTGAAAAATATCAGCAGCGTTAATTGACCTGCAATGCGAATTTGAAATCTGTGGTGTGTCAAATTATGCTGCACATCTCCACCGCGGATTTCACTCTCTGCAATGGAGAGAAATTCACAGCAAAAACTGCATCTAATACATTCAGGTTTTATCAGGGATCCACCACAGAATCCGCAGAGGACCCTTCTGCTGTATTTTCTGTCTTCTAGGGAACTTGTTGGCTTGCTTATACCATACACTGCAATACTTTCGTTTTGCAGTCTTTGGTAATTGTGACATCTTCCTATTAAGCCCTACCACAATAGAAATATTACAGTGTCAGGCCTGGGAGCATTCACAAGGCCCGAGGCTGCCACGTCAATTGATCGGAACCCCTTCTGTCTAACCCAGGGGTGGCCAACCTTACAGACATAAAGAGCCAAGGAAAAAAACGTATTACTACCAGGAGCCACAAGCTATACATTTGCACATTAGGCACCATATTTTTCACCCTATAAGATGCACCTAGGTTTTAGTGGAGAAAAAATAAGATAATTTTTTTTTCATCTGATGTGAGGTCTGATAAAAATATATCTGACCTAAAATATGATCCTCAACACAAATCAGACTCCCAGTGTCAGACCCTCAATGCTGATATCTCCTCCCATACTCAGATTAGATCCCCCCATGCTCAGACCAGATCCCCTTAATCAGATCAGACCCCTATGCTCAGATCAGGGCCCCTCATGCTGAGATCTGAACCTCCTGTTCAGATCTGCTTCCCCCATACTCAGATTAGAAACCCCATGCTCAGATCACACACCCCATGTTAAGATTAGACCCCCACCCCATGCGCAGATCAGAAGCTCCCATGCCTAGATCAGACCCTAATTCTCAGTTCTATAATTTAGAAAAATCTTCTACCTCCCCTGATTGGGCACCTGCTACACGCTTTCCAATGTGACCTGATGCGCAAAATGCCAGGTGATAGCGCGCGTCTCCACATACTAAGTTCTGACACTGAGTGCATCGGGATGTAGTGAAGAGTGCGCTTGAGCTGCAGAGTAGCAACATTCTCAATCAGGAAAAGAGATCTGAACATGGGTTGGAGAGTAAGCTGGTCTAACTGCTTCCTGCCTCCACCAAAAGAGCCACACATGAAGAGGCAAAGAGCCGCATGTGGCTCAAGAGCCACAGGTTGGCCACCTATGGTCTAACCACTCAGTTTCCACCATCGCTTTAAAGAGTTTCTGTCACCATTTTTGACCATATTAAATCAGATGACATTTGCAATGCACAAATGTCACCTGATGTCTAATATGGTCTTCTTTTTAAGGCTGCCGGGCCTCCGGCTTCCTCACTGCGCCTGCGCCGCCTTCTCTTCCAGGTGTAGTGTGACGTCATTGGCGCAGGCGCAGTGAGGAAGCCGGAGGCCCGGCAGCCAGCTGCATGACGGACCCACGGCGCAGGAGCGGGATTTGCAGCGCTGACAGGGCCAGCAGCAGATAGAGCAAGCTGCCTGGCCCTGTCAATCTACGCTGATGACATAATAAAGAAGGTGGGGAAAACGGCGCTACTAGGTGCAGGGTTACCGCCCCTTGCACCTAGTGAAGGTAATTTGCATATTACAAAAGTAGTTTTTTTAAGAAAACGGGCACACATATCTTAAAAAGAAGACCATATTAGACATCAGGTGACATTTGCGCATTGAAAATGTCATCTGGTTTAATATGGTCAAAAATGGTGACAGAAACCCTTTAAGGGGTTAAATGAGCAGGATGTGAGTTACCTTCAATTCTGGTCACTGTGAGTGGGTGTTAGCAGTATAACACAGCCAGCCCCCAACACTTATGGATTGGGCACAGCTCCTGAGTCTGGTCCATACACCCCTTCTGTCATTATGACATACATGTACCTTAAAGGGAACCGGTCCTCTCCGAAACACCCCCTGAACTAGAGTAAGCGGTGTATAGTGTAAGTGATGCTGAATCCGAATATGTAAGTTTTATCTTCATACTCACTTCCATTCTGACGCTGTGCTCCCACAAACCTGCAGTAAAATGCACTCACTGGACTCCGGTGCTCACTCACATAATGGAGACGACTCAAAGAAGAGTCCAGTGAGTGCATTTTACTGAAGGTTTGTGGGAGCACAGCGTCAGAATAGAAGTGAGTATGAAGATAAAACTTACATATTCGGATTCAGCATCACTTACACTATACAACACTTACTCTAGTTCAGAGGGTGTTTCGGAGAGGACAGGTTCCCTTTAAGGGAGTATTTGGGTTGTTAAAAGTTATCCCCTATCCACAGATTAGGTGATAAGTATTTGGAGTTCTACCACTGGGACCCCCACCAATCATGAGAACAGGTACCCCATAACCCTTTGAGCATCCAACTGGCTGCTCTATTCCTTTGGAAGAGGAGACAGCAGGTACAAAGCTTGGCTATTTCTGGAACTCCCATAGAGGTGAATGAAGCCGCATGCTCGACCTGCTGCTCCATTCATTTCAGGGAGATCCAAGAGGTACGGGGTACCTATTCTCATTATCCGCAAGGTTAATAACTGGAATACCTATATATATATGTGTGTATTATACGGAAATGTACAATTTTTTAGTTTGTTATTTTGATGACACAGCTTCGTGTGCAGGTAATCTGACAGTTCTAAACTAGAAAATATAAACTGCACTTACGAGAAGTATGCAAAGAATGGCAAAATTTATTTAATTTTTATCAATGTTATTAAAATGATTTTTCTTTCATGTACAGCTTTTTTTAAGCATACTTGACACTTTTATACTTTTTACTTTTACAGGTTTTCCGGCAGTCTGTCCGGTTTCAGACCTCAGATTCTGGGATCCTGGAAAGATGTGAGTAAGATTTAATTATTCTACAATACAATTTACTTTAAAGCATCTTTGGCTTTTGAAGGGACATTCTCATCTCGGGCATTTCTGGCATATCTGCGGGATATGTCATAAAAGTCTGATAGATGCAGGTCCCAACTCTAGAAATGGAGTCCCCCGACCCTGTCACGTTGGCAGCCAAGTTCACAATGCTATGCTGTTTCCATAACTTACATGGAAGGGAATCAGAGCTACAGAAACCGCTTAGCCCCGTATGCTTAGCTGCTTCTGTAGATCTGGCCACCTCTCGCATATTGGATCGGGCATCCAGGTTGGGAAAGGTGGGGAGAGAGAGAGGTGCGGGTTGCAGATCTATCAGATACGTATTGTATATTTTGTCGATATACCCCTTTAATTTTTCTTAATTTTCAATTAATTTCTTTTCTTCTCCAGAGGAGCAGCCAAGTTTCTCTTTGTCTTATGGTGTAATTGCACATTATAACCTGTAGAGGGTGCATTTCCACTGAGGAGGCAACTTTATAACACTTGTATCATACTAGAATGAGTTGCCTCATAAAGTCACGTCCTTTTAATATCTGGCTTTAGAACCCTTCCCCCTAACACTCTAACAGTCATGATGGTAGCACATATTTTATGCCCTGGAATTATTTTTTTAATGGTACAATTTTGTAGTAGAATGAAAAATATAAAAATAATGTAAAATAAAATAACAGTCTGCACCATACAAGTCAATAACTTGAATGCTTTTCTCACTTTTTGTACTACTTGTATTCCAGCTCTGAATCGGGTGCAGTTATTGGGTAGAGTCGGCCAAGATCCGGTAATGAGACAAGCCGATGGCAAGAACCCAGTGACCATCTTCTCAGTAGCCACAAATGAATTATGGAGGTCTGGGGAGAGCGAGGTGTTCCAGACAAGTGAGAATTTATTGCTGATATAATTATTGCTTAAAGGGGTTCTTCAGCAGTTTCCCCCCCCCCCCGAACCACCACAGGATCAGCAGAACAAAGTGATTGCCGCGTCCACCACTGTTTCAGAAATAGCGCTGCTTCCGTTCATGTGGTTGTGCCTGGTATTGCAGCTCAGCCCAATTCACTTCTGCCCATCAGTGGAGGTCCTGCTAGATAGACGCCTGCCGTCATATTCTTTCTTACCAAATGATCCAGACTATACCACTGGGCACCGGCAGCCATCTTTCCCTTGTATCATGCATGGACAGCGGAGGGGTGAGCATAAGTGCTGTTAATATCCGTGCGCACTGCCAGCCAAATCCTATACGTAATATTAGGAACTGCAGCACTTTCTCCTGTGACCTCCTAGTGTGATAGTAATTGCCTAGCTGAGCCCCAGTCTGCACATACTGTTTTTTCTGGGAGAGTTGAATGTGATATTTTCCATTTTTGTCAGCGGGAGACGTCAACCAGAAGACTACCTGGCACAGGATCTCAGTTTTCCGCCCAGGGCTCCGAGATGTAGCTTATCAGCACATCAAGAAAGGGTGAGTCCAATATAGACACAGGAAATAGCTTTGTGTTAGACTACTTTCACACTAGCGGCAGCCCGGATCCGGCAGGTGAAGGGTGCTGCCGGATCCGGGCTGCCGCAGGGACATGTGTGGAGCCGGAACCGCGCCCCGGCCCCACACATGTCACACAGTACATACACAGACACACACACATATACACAGACAAATACACATACACACTTACATGCTCCCGGCAGGTTCTCCAGAGCGCCGGAGGAGCAGGACGGCGCGCACAGATGACGATTCCCCACAGCGCCCTCTGCTGGGCGCCTGGTGGAATCGTCATCTGTGCGCGCCGTCCTGTTCCTCCTGCGCTCTGGAGACCTGCCGGGGAGCATGTAAGTATGTATGTGTATTTGTATGTGTATATGTCTGTGTATGTTTATGTGTATGTCTGTATGTGTGTATTGTGTGTATGTTTATGTCTATGTCTGTATGTGTGTATTGTGTGTATGTTTATGTCTATGTCTGTATGTGTGTATTGTGTGCAGGTGACGGATCCGTCATGAACTCCATTGAAAGTCAATGGAGGACGGATCAGTTTACCATTGTGTCACACCAAACTGCTCTCCGGTCCAGGCATCCGCACCAAAACGGTGCGGATGCCTGGACCGGAGAGCAAACGGTCTGAAGACGGAACGGAATGCTTTCAGGAGCATTCCGTTGTCTTCAGTTCAGTTTTGTCCCCATTGACAATGAATGGGGACAAAACTGAAGCGTTTTATTCCGGTATTGAGCCCCTATGACAGAACTCAATACCGGAATTATAAAACGCTAGTGGTGAAAGTAGCCTTATCCGTCTAGTAAGAAACTACAACTCCAAGCATGGTCTGACAGCCAGCATGCTGGGAGTTGTGATTTAAGCTGTCTGTATCCCCTTTCTGCCTTCAAAGTGATCCCTGATTTACAGACTAGATAGGAAAATTGCTTCATTGACAATTCCCAGGAACATGTTCTGCTTGGTTATTGCTTGTCGTGCATTCTCAGGGCTCGGGTATACGTAGAAGGGAAAATCGATTACGGCGAGTACGTTGATAAGAACAATATCCGCAGGCAAGCAACAACCGTCATTGCAGGTGAGTGAAAATTCCGGCTGGGTTATAACCACCTGGCAAGAAATAAGTTCACAATTCCAATAATTTATAGCTCCTAGATTGGATAAACCCAGGCACTCGGCATATTCAAAAATATAATACAAAAACGTATATATAACCAAAAATATATCTTTATTGAAATCGATAAAACAAACAAATAGAGCAGGCATCCCCAAACTGCGGCCCTCCAGCTGTTGTAAAACTACAACTCCTACCATGCCCTGCTGTAGGCTGAAATAGAGCATTAATTGGCCAAGACAAACACAACCACATGGAGAGTGCACAAAACACGTCTCTTGGAGGTGCCACGAGCCGGGTCTGTATTGTGTATATGTTGTATCTAGGTGGGGGAGCCACATGGTTTGATTTTGTATTTATTTATACTTGTTATTCCATCCTACTATTTCCATTCTATTACCAATGCTATAACTGGATGTTTTGTGCACTCTCCATGGGGTTGTGTTTATCTTGGCCAATTTATGCATCTATTTATTTGTTTTAGCGATTTCAATAAAGATATATTTGTATTATATTTTAGTATATGCTGAGTGCCTGGGTTTGTCCCATCTAGGAGCTATTCATTTTTGACATTTGCGTTCTATTCATGCTGCACGACCGTTTTCTGGTTTTGTGTTTTATTGCTCATTGGTATCCAATTCCAATAATTTGCAAGGCTGTAGCCATATGTGGTCATATATGCATAAGTGGCTGCAAAAGGGATGATGTGCATAGCTCCGCCCACTATCCTAAATTTCTGAAGCCATTACCGTAAAATTTTGGAGGATTTTGAGCCACTCCACCACTAGGGGGAGCTCTCTAAAGTAGGATTTATGTGGCGCCAATATATAATAATCTAAATAGATTGAGCTCACGCGTAGTGTCAGCCAGAATTTTATTGACCCTCCGGTTCAAGAATAAAAATTCATAGTAACCGGGGAATGAACTGAACACTTACCTGGTGCCCTCCTTTTCATCTTTTTAGCTGCTGGCCTGTCAATTCCCAATTACCTCTTCTGCCATCCTAGGTGGCTGCACCACATTTCAGAGTACAACGTGTATACTCTGCAGTCTGCACTTGGTAGCCCAAGACACTTCCTGCTGCCCTTGGATTGGCCAGCACTGCTCACATGAACAGTGTTGGCCAATCCAAGAGGAGAACTGCAAAAACAGGAAGTGTCTTGGGCTACCGATACACAGTGTGCATCAGGAAGTTTGAGAAGCAGTCCAGCCATCTTGGCTGGCAGAAGAGGAGCCAAAAAATTAGTGGAGCAACTAAAAAGATGAAAAGGAGAGCATCAGCCAAGTTTTCTTGTTCGTTCGTTTCCTAGTTAATGTGATTTTTTTTAACTTGAATTGGAGGGCTTAAGCTACTTACACACTAGCGGCAGCACGGATCCGGCACCTAAAGGGCCGACTGATCCGTACTGCCGCTGATACATGTGTGGAGCCGGAGCAGCGCTCCGGCCCCACACATGTTGACACACACAGAGAACATACACACATACACACAACAAACACATACATACTCACATACTCCAGCCAGGGACGCCGGCAGCACGTCTTCACGCGCCTCCTGCGCGCAGTGATGACGATTCCCCACAGCGCCCTCTGCGGGGGCGCAGTGGGGAAACGTCATAGCTGCGCGCAGGAGGCGCGTGAAGACATGCTGCCGGCGTCGCTGGCTGGAGTATGTGAAGTATGTGTATGTATGTCTGTCTGTATGTATCTCTGTAGCCGGATCCGGAATGACCCCCCATTGCAAGTCAATGGAGGACAGATCCGGATTACTGGTGTGTCACACCGAACGGATCCGTCCCCATTGACTTGCATTGGGGGTCATTCCGGATCCGTCTTGGTGCGGATGCCTGGACCGGAGAGCAAACCGCAGCATGCTGCGGTTTGCTCTCCGGTCTGAAGACGGAACGGAATGCTTTCAGGAGCATTCCGTTGTCTTCAGTTCAGTTTTGTCCCCATTGACAATGAATGGGGACAAAACTGAAGCGTTTTTTTCCGGTATTGAGTCCCTATGACGGAACTCAGTACCGGAATTTAAAAACGCTAGTGTGAAAGTAGCCTTAGCTGTGCAGCAGTGGATTTGGAGCTTCATCCGAAATTCAGAACCTGAAGACATACTTATTTCCTGCACATTGCTTGGTGCCTCTGGATTGAACCCACAGTGATGGTTCAAATGTCTTGACTAGAATTTACCAGCAGGGGGCAGCAACATAGCTCAATTCTACTTTTCCACATAGTTTTTTTCTGTGCTCCAAGCTTCCCTGAGGCTTCCACATGAAGGGCTTGCCCCATGTTAACCCTTTGACTTTCACTCCCAACCCTACAGGCTCAGAATTTGCCCTGTCCTCTGTGACTATTCTCTTATGTCAGATTCTTCCCAGCCCAACAATTGCTAGAGGGTTGTTGCCCAGTTGCCATGGTTGTGTAGTTTTACTGCACAGTATCTTTGCAAAGCTTCCCTCACATTTCACTGCTTGGCTTTTACTAGCGTTGTCACATAAGAGTGGGGGACAGTCTTCACATTTAAAGGGGCTGTCTCATCTCAGACATTGGTGACTTATGGCTAGGATATGCCACCAGCGTCAAATAGTTGCAGGTCCTACCTCTGAGACCTGCACCTATTTGTAGAACAGGGCCCTCAAAGTGAATGAGAGCGGATCGTGCAAGCGTGGCCAAACTCCATTCATTTTGATGGGAGTTTAGAAAATAGCCAAGTGCTTGCTCGGCTATTTGCGCCAGTCCCATAGAAGTGAATGGAGAGCATGCCTCCTACGCGCAGTGCACTCTTGTTCATTTTAGGGAACCCTCATCTACCTGACTTTGGTGGTATAGCCTAGCGATATGTCACCAGTGTCTGTGATGACACAACCCCTTTGCTGGCACAAGTTAGTTGGTTGAAGCGTGCAGAGCTGAAGGAGTTCAGGCACCCTTCAGTGGATTAAACCCACTTCATTTTGGGGAGTCTGAACTTGTCAAATGGGTTGTAAGAGACACGAGAAACATGGCTGCTTTGTCCTTAGGTTTTTTGTGGAATTGCAGCTCAGCCCTATTAAAGGTGTTATCACACAAAAAACTATTACCATGCAAAGGAAAGAACATTACAAATGCGGTAGAAAATATTAGGGAGATTTATTATGGCTCTATACCAGTTTTCTGGAGTAGAAGAGACAGAGTTTGTCACAAGTGCTGGTTTTCACCTTTTTAGCTTTCTCCAGTATCTTTACCACTTTTCCAAACAGTGGCGGCCGTGGGTGAGAGCTCCCTGCTCAGTAGCTTCTCTGCTCCTTTCCTCCTCTCAGTGCCGGCGTAGTGATCTCATAGAGAAGCAGGTGAAGCGGCCTAGACACCTTCCATTAATTCATCCCGTGTTCTAATTCATAGAAGTCTAGATATATATTGGACTATTTGTGAGGGACTATTTTATGCTGGAGATGATGGGTCTAAGAGCTAATTGCAGTGCATCCTGAGAGATGCATGTGCTTGATCAGCTTCTGCTGATCCATAGAGAGGAAAGTCCTGCAGGTGAGTGAGGCAACCCCTTTAAAGTGACTGATGCTGAGCTCTATTGGCCCCCCACCGATCAGATAGTGATAACCTATCCTGAACATAATCAATATTCTATTACTGTCAAACCCCTTAAGCTATTAGTGTCTGACAACGAGCTTGCAGACTGCTTTCATTAACAGCAGAATTGTGAATCCAGCTCTGGAGTGTAATACTGACTATAACACAGGATCAGTACATAATAAGTCATGCAATAGATTCCACCTCCAGAATAGTGAGAACAGCCCTGGAGTAGAATACATAATGTAATTTGGGAGCAGTACAAGATAAGCATTGTTGTCTGTACTGACTCCACCAGCAGCATAGTGAGTGCAGCTCTGGAGTATAATACAGGGTGTAACTCAGGATCAGTACAGGATACATAATGTATGTACACAGTGACTCCACCAGCAGAATAGTGAGTGCAGCTCTGGTGTATAATACAGGATGTAACTCAGGATCAGTACAGGATAAGTAATGTATGTACAGTGACTCCACCAGCAGAATAGTGAGTGCGGCTCTGGAGTATTGTATGAGATGTAATTAAGAATCAGTACAGAATAAGTAATGTCTGTACACAGTGACTCCACCAGCAGAATAGTTAGTGCAGCTCTAGAGTATAATACAGGATGTTACTTAGGATTAGTACAGGATAAGTAATGTATTTACACCAGCACCAGCAGGATAGTGAGTGCTGCTCTGGAGTATAATACAGGATGTAACTCAGGATCCGTACAGGATACATAATGTATGTCCACAATGACTCCACCAGCAGAATAGTGAGTGCTGCTCTGGAGTATAATACAGGATGTAACTCAGGATCAGTACAGGATAAGTAATGTATGTCCACAATGACTCCACCAGCAGAATAGTTAGTGCAGCTCTAGAGTATAATACAGGATGTTACTTAGGATTAGTACAGGATAAGTAATGTATGTACACAGTGACTCCACCAGCAGAATAGTGAGTGCTGCTCTGGAGTATAATACAGGATGTAACTCAGGATCAGTACAGGATACATTATGTATGTACACAGTGACCACACCAGCAGAATAGTAAGTGTAGCTCTGGAGTATAATACAGGATGTAACTCAGGATCCGTACAGGATACATAATGTATGTACACAGTGACTCCACCAGCAGAATAGTGAGTGTAGCTCTGGAGTACAGTATGGAATGTAATTAGGAATTAGTACAGAATAAGTAATGTAATATATTTACATTGTGAAACCAAAAGCAGAATAGTGAGTGCAGCTCTGGAGTATAATACAGGATGTTACCTAGGATTAGTACAGGATAAGTAATGTATGTACACAGTGACTCCACCAGAAGAACAGTGAGTGCAGCTCTGGAGTATAATACAGGATCAGCACAGGATAAGTAATGTGATTCCACTGTATCTATATATGATGTGACGTACTGTGGTGGACATACCCTATAATAGTGCTGTTTTTCCTTTTTGATCTGGGTGGACATATCCTGCAAGATGTAGATTAGGGCATCATCTGATCTAGACGCCCCACGCAGCAATCCTGAGGACATTCTGTACACCAGACGTGGGAGCTTAATGCAGCAGGGAACACACTATTTACTTTTATTAAAAAGCTGCCATAAGTAATGCTGACAAGATAATTACCCAGCAGGGATTTCAGCTCTGAACGAGCAGGGTGAGATAAACAGACATGGCTGGAGGTGTTATAGAGAGATAGACGTTAAAGGGTCTCTAACTTTTGTCTTGTTAGGGCTCATGCACACAAATGTACTTTCTTTCTGTGTCCGTTCCGTTTTTCGTTTTTTTTTTTTTGCAGACCATATTCAGAACCATTCATTTCAATGGTTCCCCAAAAAAACAAAAGGTGTTCTGTGTGCATTCCATTTCCGTATGTACGGATTTCCGTTCCGCAAAAAAAATCTGACATGTCCTATTATTGTCCACAAGGATAGGACTGTTCTATTAGAGGCCAACTGTTCCGTTCCTCAAAATACGGAATGCACACGGACGTCATCTGTATTTTTGCGGATCCGTTTTTTGTGTGCCGCAAAATACATACAGTCGTGTGCATGAGACCTTAGTCTTAGTTCCTGGAAGCTAACAGAAGCAACACTCTCCCTTTCCTTAAAGAAGAACTCCCGACAAAAGTTTTATTCCATGTCCTGCTAGAAAAGTACATGATATAATCTGTAGTGAATGTCATTTTCTTACCAGTGTCTGAATTTTTGACTATCATCCTGAAGTTTCTTATCTGTGTCATGTGACCAGCAATTAGACCCACCAACTCACACATAGACTTATGAGAGGACAGGAAGTCTAATTCTCTTTGTATTCCTATGAGACTGAAAGTGAGGCTCCCATAGGAATGAATAGAGCAGTTACTGGCTTTCTGTCCTGGGTCAGTTGGAGGTCAGGGAGTTGGTCACATGACCCAGCTACAATAAGAAGAGAAACAGTCACTGATAAGAAAGTATTATATCATGCACCTTTCTAACAGGTCAGAGAATAAAATTTTTTGCGGGAGTTCTTCTTTAAAGGGGTTCTCCAGGATACAAATATTGATGACCTGTCCTCAGCCAATCTGCTGCAGTCAAAGCTAGTTTTGGAAAGAGTCAGTCTGTAGAAAAGTACCGACTCCAGCTTAAAAAAAAATATATTTCCTATTATTAATATTGTGTAATTAATTTAATAATTTTCATAGGAATTTAGAAAAGTTTCTAAATGTTAATCATAATTATATTTTATTTTCTGTCAATTTTAAAGGGGTTCTCCGGC
Organism: Rhinella marina; assembly: GCA_900303285.1. Classification (NCBI taxonomy): domain Eukaryota; kingdom Metazoa; phylum Chordata; class Amphibia; order Anura; family Bufonidae; genus Rhinella; species Rhinella marina. The sequence continues at coordinate 89,522 of ONZH01002182.1, read as the reverse complement.
CCCCACTTGAAAATTTGTCCTTGAAAATAACCTGTGGAGGGAAGATTATTACATTCATTCTTACTGGGGGTCACTGTGGATGTCACTGTTATGGGAGCTGCTGTGGATGTCACTGTAATGGGGGGCGCTGTGGATGTCACTGTAATGGGGGGCTGCTGTGGATGTCACTGTAACTGTGGATGTCACTGTAATGGGGGCTGCTGTGGATGTCACTGTAATGGGGGCTGCTGTGGATGTCACTGTAAATGCTGTAATGGGGGCGCTGTGGATGTCACTGTCACTGTATGTGGATGCTGGGGGCGCTGTGGATGTCACTGTAATGGGGGCTGTGGGATGTCACAGGCTGCTGTGGATGTCACTGTAATGGGGGCGCTGTGGATGTCACTGTAATGGGGCTGCTGTGGATGTCACTGTTATGGAGGCACATGCTGTGGATGATGTCACTGTTATGGAGGCGCTGTGGATGTCACTGTAATGGGGGCGCTGTGGCTGTTACTGTAATGGGGGCTGCTGTGTGGATGTCACTGTAATGGGGGGGGGGCTGTGGATGCTGGGGGGCTGTGGATGTCACTGCTGTAATGTGGGGGCGCTGTGGATGTCACTGTAATGGGGGCGCTGTGGATGTCACTGTAATGGGGGGCGCTGTGGATGTCACTGTAATGCTGTGGATGCGCTGCTGTGGATGTCACTGTAATGGGGGCGCTGTGGATGTCACTGTGGATGTGTCACTGTAATGGGGGGCTGCTGTGGATGTCACTGTAATGGGGGGCGCTGTGGATGTCACTGTAATGCTGGGGCTGCTGTGATGTCACTGTAATTGGGGGCGCTGTGGATGTCACTGTAATGGGGCTGCTGTGTGATGTCACTGTAATGGGGGCTGCTGTGGAATGTCACTGTAATGGGGGCTGCTGTGGATGTCACTGTATGGGGGCTGCTGTGGATGTCACTGTAATGCTGGGATGCTGCTGTGGATGTCACTGTAATGGGGGCGCTGTGGATGTCACTGTTATGGAGGCGCTGTGGATGTCATGTCACTGTTAATGGGGGCACTGCTGTGGATGTCACTGTAATGAGGCACATTGTGGATGTCACTGTTATGGAGGCGCTGTGGGATGTCACTGTTATGGAGGCTGTGGATGTCACTGGAGGCGCTGTGGATGTCACTGTTGTGGAGGCGCTGTGGATGTCACTGTTATGGAGGCACTGTAATGTGGATGTCATGGATGTTATGTGGAGGCGCTGTGGATGTCACTGTTATGGATGGGGCACTGTGGATGTCACTGTAATGGGGGCGCTGTGGCTGTTACTGTAATGGGGGCTGCTGTGGATGTCACTGTAATGGGGGGGCGCTGGTGATGTGAACGCTGTGGATGTCACTGTAATGGGGGCTGTGGATGTCACGTAATGGGGGGGCTGTGGATGTCACTGTAATGGGGGGGCGCTGTGGATGTCACTGTCACTGTAATGGGGGCGCTGTGGATGTCACTGTAATGCTGGGGCTGCTGTGGATGTCACTGTAATGGGGGGCGCTGTGGATGTCACACTGTGTAATGTGGATGCACTGCTGTGGATGTCACTGTAATGGGGGCTGCTGTGGATGTCACTGTAATGGGGGGGCGCTGTGGATGTCACTGTAATGGGGGCTGCTGTGGGATGTCACTGTAATGGGGGCGCTGTGGATGTCACTGTAATGGGGGGCTGCTGTGGATGTCACTGTAATGGGGGCTGCTGTGGATGTCACTGTAGATGGGGGCTGCTGTGGATGTCACTGTAATGGGGGCTGCTGTGGATGTCACTGTAATGGGGGCTGCTGTGGATGTCACTGTAATGGGGGCTGCTGTGGATGTCACTGTAATGGGGTGCTGTGGATGTCACTGTAATGGGGGCGCTGTGGATGTCACTGTTATGGATGTCACATGGGGGGCGCTGTGGATGTCACTGTTATGGAGGCGCTGTGGATGTCACTGTTATGGAGGCGCTGTGGATGTCACTGTTATGGAGGCGCTGTGGATGTCACTAATGGGGACGGTGTGGATGTCACTGTTATGACAGCTCCCTGCAGCTCCGGTTTTGCGCACTGGCTCCCGTGTGTCTGTCTTCCCGTAAACATGGTTTCCTTCCTCCCCAGCATGGGCATGATCATCTTCTCCGCTGGAGCCAATAACTGTCCTCAGTGGTAATGGTCTTATGTGAAAATATCACCACTGAATCCAATCACTGGCTGCAGCAGAGCAGATGATCATGCCGGAGAGGAAGTTAACAAGCTGTGAACCGGAAGATAGACACACAGGACCTGAGCTGCCAATAGCAGAGGCAGGCTGAGAGTACCTGTCAAAAGTTACTTATTCCCAGACAACCCTTTCATGGCAAGCACTAAACAAAAGCAGCTTCACTTTTTAAATGTTTCTTTCATTCAGACTTCGGACATATAGCGCTTTTCTAACTTTTTTGGAGGACAAATTCATAGATTTCTTAAATGATTAAGTGTATAACAGTGTTTTTCAGTTATTAAATGCACAGTGCATTACATATTTACTTACGGGAATTTAGAAAATGTCAGGAGTTTCAGAAATTGTATTCCAATAAATAAGTCGCCTGATACATGATGGGGAGAAAAAGTCCCATGTCACCATTTTTTTATAAATTTTAGTTTTTTTTTAATGTTATGGTGATAAAAACCTTACATTCTTTCATCTTCTCTTGCAGACAACATCATTTTCCTGAGTGACATGCGTGACCGATCTTGATGTCTCCACATTTGCTGGGGGTGTCCTGTATATAAAGCCATTAGGATAGTGAATCTTATTTCTTGGTAACATTTTCTTTGTATATTCTTAAGGAAGTAAAATATTTTCTATGAACTGTGAGTCCTGGTTTTGTTCTGTGTTCATCCAGAAAGCATCACCTTCCTCAACAGTTACCCTTGAGGGAGGTAGAAAAAGTATCTAGAATCTCCAGAGATCTGTTCCGGGAGGTCTCATAGTTTTCCTGCACTGCAGTTTAAGGATGCTGAAGGCGACTGTGTAACATACAGAGGCAGGCTTCTCAGTCTGTCTCCCATCCCTTGGCTGACTGCTGGCAGCTCTGCTCCTTTATCTCTATTCACAGCACTTTTCTAACACTGACAGTAATTGTACTGTGTTCCTGTATACCTTCTGTCAGCACCAAGCGCTGGAAGCCGTGTTCTCTTCTCTTTTCCATGTGCTTAGTAACTAACAGAGAAGCACAGGGAATAGACATAAAGGAGCAGCTCTGGCAGAGAGTCAGAATGAGATGACACAAGCAGAGATCACTAGGGCACATATAGGGAGCCTGGAGTTGGGGTAGTGCAATAAGAGGCAGGCTGAGAAGCCTGCCTGTGTGCGTTACACATAGTGAACTTCGGCATCTGTAGACACTGAAGATAAGTATGTTGGTTAAGAGACTTTGCATGCTGCTTTCATATAAAAGAAACACTTCCCTAATAAAGTATATTACAAAAATTCTTAATAATCCTGTCCCTATGTTATATTAATAGTAAACTGAAGTGATGGGTACATTTTAATTGATGATTTTTGGGAGACGTTTCAGCCTGGAAATTAAATTTGACTCTGGTGCCAGTTCTTTTTATAGTGAGGTCTCCATCAGAGCAAGACGTGCATTTCTGTTCTACAAACATTTGCTTTGGCGCAGGCAAAATATATGCTTTAAGCCAGGATCACTAGATGTTAAAGCTACACGAATCACGTCAGTATGAATACCATGCGCTACAGTACTTTCACTTACCTGCAGATTAAAAGGAGCGTGTCCCCTTTAAATCAAAAACTCTTGATGTCACAAATTAAACACTGTGTTTAACTACCAGTTTCTAGGAACGCTGCATCCTCCACTCAGAGATTGTCATTCTGCTTTCCCACACTCCTGAAAGGTAAACCAGCCCAGTTACATAATGATGCATTTTTTAAAATTTTATATCTTTGCATAACTAGCAGACATTCTGGTGATCCTATCAGTAATCACCCATCTTTCCCAGAGATGGGTGCAGCTATAAATGAGATGAATATAAATGTTGACTGCCTGAATATATAGTGGAGACCGTGTAAAGTTACAGAGTGGAGTCACCGAGTGCTGAGGGGCATAGTGCATAAAAGTTATCAACAATGCAGAGTCCAAACCTCCTCTGGAATTAACATCAGTACAAAAATGCATCGGGAGCTTGGCATGGGTTTCCATGGTTGGGTAGTTGTATGCAAGCCTTACATCACCATGCACAATGCCAAGCGTCAGATGGAGTGGTGTAAAGCACGCCACCACTGGACACCAGTGGAAACGTGTTCTGTGGAGGAATCACTCACACTTCCCCATCTGAGAGTATGATGGACAGGTCTCGGTTTGGTGAATGCCAGAAAAGTGTTACCTGCCTGGCTTCACTGTGCCAACTGTAACTTTTGGAGAAGGAGGGATGATGCCATGAGGTTGTTTTTCACGGGTTGGCCAAGTCCCCTTAGTTCCCGTGAAGGCACATTTTAGGCTACGTACACACAACGGCCTAGCAATCTATGGGGTTATTACAGAAATATATAGGACATGTCTTATTTTTGTCCGTTTCCGCAGCCAGAACCATCCCACTGGAATCAATGGGACCGTTTTTATCAGCCGATTAGACACGAGTGCGGCCGTTAAAAACGTGTACACTAATGTAGTATGGCCTTTTAGGGGTTAAAAAAAAATCACTCGCCTCATTCACTTGAACACAACAGGCAGTCGCTCTTCTCTTGATTGAAGAGGACCTGCGATCATGCTTGTAGCGCACGGTGACATGTCATCACGCTCAGCGCAGGTCCTTCGGCAGTTCCTTTTCAATCAAAAGAGAAGCAGACTGCCTCTGCGTGTGTAAGTGGATGAGGCCATTTTTTTTTTTTTTTTACTAAAAAGAAACATTACAGCTTAGGATCACTATGGGGACATTATTACTGCTGGGGCCACTATGGGGGTCATTATTCGCCACCATGGTGGACATTACTGCTGGGGCTGCTATGGGGGGCATTATGGGCCACCGTGGTGGATATTATTACTGCTGGGGGCATTATGGGCCACCACGGTGGATATTATTACTCCTGGGGCCACTATGGGGGGCATTATGGGCCACCGTGGTGGATATTATTACTGCTGGGGCCACTATGGGGGGCATTATGGGCCACCGTGGTGGATATTATTACTGCTGGGGGCATTATGGGCCACCGTGGTGGATATTATTACTGCTGGGGCCACTATGGGGGGCATTATGGGCCACCGTGGTGGATATTATTGCTGCTGGGGGCACTATGGGGGGCATTATGGGCCACCGTGGTGGATATTATTACTGCTGGGGCCACTATGGGGGGCATTATGGGCCACCGTGGTGGATATTATTACTGCTGGGGCCACTATGGGGGGCATTATGGGCCACCGTGGTGGATATTATTACTGCTGGGGCCACTATGGGGGGCATTATGGGCCACCGTGGTGGATATTATTACTGCTGGGGGCACTATGGGCCGCCATGGTGGATATTATTACTCCTGGGGCCACTATGGGGGGCATTATGGGTCACCATGGTGGACATTACTGCTGGGGCCACTATGGGGGCATTATTACTGCTGGGGGACATTATGTATACTGAGGGCACTGCAGGGGTTTGGATATTTATTTAGAAAAAAGCCAATGAAATTCGTCTGTTTTTCATGCACATTTTTAAAGGGAGTCTGTCACCTCATTTTCACCTATATAACTAACAGCACTGCCCCACAGAAGATTGCAGACACATCCCAGACATACCTGTGTACACTTTGTGTCTGTATTACATGTCCAGGAAAATCACTTTTATTCTGCAGGAAAACAGCTCCCAAGTGCCCAGCAGAAAGTGAAACTAAAAACAGCTTTCTCTCCTGACTCGATTTTTAACAGCTATAACTTCTGATATACTGGATATAATGCTGTGATTTTCCTGGACATGGAATAGACACAAAGTGCACACAGGTATGTCTGGGATGTGTCTGCAATCTTCTGTGGGGCACTGCTGTTAGTTATATAGGTGAAAATAAGGTGACAGACTCCCTTTAATGGCCTTGAAGGGAAGGCCCTTTTCTGTTCCAACATGACTGTGTCCGGTGCACAAAAGAAGGTCCATAAAGGTATGTTTGGTTGAGTTGGATGTGGTCTACATAAAGCACTGACCTCCACCCCATCAAACACCTTTGGGATAATCTAGTACAGAGATTGTGAGCCAGGTCCTCTCGTCCAGCATCAGTGTCCAACCTCTCAAATGTTCTTCTGAATGAATGGTAAAAAATTCCCACAGACCAACTTCAAAATCTTGTAGAAAGCCTTCTCATAAGACTGGAAGCTGTTGTAGCTGCAAAGGGTGGTGGTAACTCCATATCAATGCCTATGGATTTAGAATGAGATGTCATAAAAGCTGCTCTCGGTGTCCCAATCCTTTTGTCCAATTACTGTACATGCCGCACTCCTGTAGTGATGAATAACTAGGCTGCCATTCAGGACCCTTGGAAAGCTTTGTGCCAACCCCTTGAAGAGCAGTAAAAGAGGTCATATTGGTTGTCACCCGGCTATCCAGGGAACAAATGAGAAACGTCCTTAGATCAAGTAGACTCCAACCTGTGGCTCTCCAGCTCTCATGTAACCACAACTCCCAGCATGACCGGACAAATGATATGAGCAAACAGCCTGCAGCTGTCAGGGCATGCTGGGAGTTGTGGTTTCTCAGTAGGGGCTGCTGTTCTTGTACTTTCTCTATGTAAACATGAAGTCCTGTCATTTTAATCACCGGAGCAGTCATGACAAACAGACAAAACAAACATCCTCCGCACACCCAGGACAATTATACTTTATTAAACGCCCTTATTTGAATTTGTGGTGAACCACAAAATTACTTTTAATCCAGGAGACTATTTAGAGAAGGTCTGTAAATGTACAGCACTGTCCCTGTTGTCACCAGTCAGGGCTACACTTAAAGGGCAGCTCCATATTCCAAATAAATACATGGCTGATTTCTTCTAAATACACCTGAATTTCCACAGGCTTTGTCTGGCATTGTAGCTCAGCCTTATTCACTTCAGTGGTGCTGAGCTGCAATACTGGGGACAACCTGTGGACAGGTGTGGTGCTGTTTCTAGAAGAAAGTAGCCGTATCTGTCTAATCCTGGACAATCCCTTTAAACAGAAGTTCTGCCACTGTCTAATACACTTTAGGGCAGATTTACGAAAATTGTCTAAAAGGAAAATGGCTTTTGTTGCCCATAGCAACCAGTTACAGCGCGGCTTGGAAGAGCAGAGTGAAAAATGAATGATGCTAATTGGTTGCTATAGACAACAAAGACCATTTTGGTTTTAGGCAGTCTCATAAAGCTCCCTGTTTATTTCTCCATTAATCACTGTTATCAAAATCTCTGCTTGCAGTTAGTGAATGGAAACTGCTGTTTATGGCCAGAGGTTGAGAACACAATGCAGGGCTTGCTACATTTAATCTATATAATGAGTTATGCATTATTCTGTTGATTGGACCTCCTAATGTAAGCACAAACTGTTCCATTCACTGACAGCAGACATCTTGAAACGGGTGAGAAGTTGAAATGCAAAGTACACAAGGACAATGCAGACCCATTGCAACCAATGCCTATCCTTCTCTGCAAAATGGACAAGAATAGGACATGTTCTGTCTTTTTTGCAAAGCTGCGGAACAGACATATGGATGCGGACAACACACGGTTTGCTGACCGCATTTTTTGCAACCTCATTGAAATAAATGGGACCCAAAATACGGTTGCGCGAATGGGCCCTTAGGAGACCAATGAGGAGGCTCCCAATTCCTATTCTTTCTTTGTATCTCCTTTTCCAGGTCAGTGAAGCTCAGCCTTTCACTACATGGCTGTATAGTCAGCAAATGCGGAATACAGCAGATATGTATCATACCTTCACCACCTTTAGGCTGAGGCAGCATGATAATCTTTGCCGCAACATCCAAAGATCTCTATGTACAGCCTTAGGGCTCATGCACACGACCGTATATATTTTGTGGTCTGCAAAAAACACGGATGACATCCATGTGCATTCCGTATTTTGTGGAGCGGAACAGCTGGCCCCTAATAGAACAGTACTATCCTTGTCCGTCATGCGGACATGTTCTATTTCTTTGCGGAACGGACATACGGAAACGGAATGCACACGGAGTGACTTTCGTTTTTTTTTTTTAGGAAATGAATGGTTCTACATATGGTCCGCCAAAAAAATGGAACGGACACGTTTATGTGCATGAGCCCTTACAAGGGGAATGGGATCTCAGTGCAATTCAGAAGTTGCAGCGACTGTAACCCCAGTTATCGCTTCCGGGTTTGTTTGTTTTTTGCGATTCTGGTGATATGGTTGTGGCAACTTGCAAGTCGCACTGTAACCTCATGCTCTTGTGATGCTGCACTGTGAAGCCCCATTCTTATTGTTGCTTTCACTTATTGCCTTGTGAGGTAAAGAAAAAAAAAAGTTACGTGGAAACCATCAGCAAGCATGAAAAATGCCACTGATGGATATTAAGGTGGCTTTATTTTTTCACTCAACTCATGAACACAGTAAAATCCAACTAGTGTTACCAAACAATGAGAACAATTTAGTCAAGATGGCAGCCCCCATAATCATGTTCAGGAAATAGAATAAAGAAAATGAAAATAGATTAGAAAAAAAAGGATATATCTGGTTTCAACTGGTAGAAAAAAATTTTGATGACAAATTTCCTTTAACAATTTCTAGTCTGGATTATCAGATGCAGGTGTAAAGGAGTTTCACAAACTGTAGACACAGAAGAAAAATCAGTCAACAGCACCTTGCTGATGGTTTCCATGGAGAAAAATTAGAATTGTTTTAGAACAAACTAAACACAAAGAGGCACATTTTTTAAGACGGGTGTTTTAGACACCGGTCTTAGTAAGCTCTATAGCTGGCGGTGGATCCTCCAAATTTCTGTAGAGGCGCCGGCCTCTCCATAACTTCGGCTCATCCAGTTCCAGTTCTAAATGTAAGACGGTTTCCTTGCTGGCTTAAATTTAGACCATTTTCTACACCTAAAACAGGCATAGAAAATAATGAATGAGACAAGCCTGACAGCCCCTCCCCTTTCCCACCCACACCACGCCCACTTTTTTAGACCTGTTGTGAGCAGGTAAAAGTCGCAGATTGCTGTGCAAATAACCCTTGTGCCGCAATCTGCACCAGAAATACGCCTAATATAGGCGTATTTCTGATAATAAGTGACTGAATACAGCTGCTCACGATATATTCCAGAGACTCGATTTCACATTTGCGGAATTAAAACTAACTGAAGGGGAGGCCATGTAAGTGAAGCATCACTTTCTACGGATCTATTGGTTGTACTGTTCTGCAATCGTTTGTATGACCTGATCCATTAGCTAGCTGCTTCCTGGCTACGTTATTTTCGTCTTTGCAGTTCACTCAGTACAATAAACCTATGTTTGCCTAGGATGTTCCTGTGTACGTCAAACAAAGCAAACTTTCCTGGGAGGGACATGGTTAACATGTTCTCCTTGTAGACGATTTTACGTCAGCAGCATGTAATGTCGTTATGTCAGGTCAATGCCCTGATTAATCTGGTGTACAATAATAGCCTCACAATATATGCAGAGTGAAAATCTCTAAATTACTAGCATGGGTGATGCCCAGTGGCGGCACCTTTGTGTGGTGTATCTACACGTCTCACCCACTACACCTTCCCTAATTACCTCATCAGTGGGTAACACAGTGACCCATATGGATCCTGACAGGAAGCCTCTAGTAGCCTGAAATAGTAGTCCTCCATCTTTATGCAATGTGGGGACATCTGGGTGTCCCAGTAAAGAGATTGCACATGGAAGACTCTCTGTCTGACAACTCCATATAAAGTCTGTAGTTGTTAGGCAGTGTATCCATAGCAACCGGACAGTCACCAGTGAACACTGTGTGTTTCCACCTGCAGCATTAGGCCTCATGCACACGACCCAATGTATTTTGCAGTCTGCAAACCGCAGATCCACAAAATACAGATACTGAACGCGTGAATCCCACACTTTCCTCGGTCCCTATTATATTCTTGTCCATGAAAAGGACATGTTCCATAATTTGAGGAATAGCCGCATGAATGCAGACAGCACACGGATGACATTTTTTTGCAGCTCTATAGAAATGAATGGGTGGGCTTGAGATCTGCAAAAAATGGGGATCGGACGCGGACCAAAAATACTGTCTTGTGAATGAGGCCTAAATAGATTTTTCTAGAAAATAAAGTTTGGCAGTTAGGTGCGTTTTCACTTTAAGATAAAGGAGGTCATTTATCAAAGCTCGTCTTTTTACGCCAATCTGTGATAGCCCCTCTGCTGCCAGGAGAGGCGCCTAATTTATGAGGAGGTGCAGTAAGTACACTTTTGGCAGTCCATGCGTCTGGACTGAAAACTACTCCAACCACTGACTGAAGTAGTTTTCACTTCTCTATTACTCCATTTTCCAGGTGTAGGTATTAGTAAATTTGCCTGGACCGATGTTCTGGCCCTACCCCCACCACTATGAAGTGGCGAGGGCAGTGTATAAACACCCTTGCCACAAAATATTGTCGCACGGGCATTTAAAAAAATCACAAAAAGGGGTCTTGCAACTTTTTTTTACGGCATAGAGATGTTAGTAAATGACCCCCAAAGTCTATATGTGTCTATAAAATAATGAAAACCAGAAAATTCACATTTACCCTACAGAAGGAGGTAACGCACAACACAGGAGCCATTGTACTAGGCCGGGCTCTGCAGGGAGCAGAATAGGAGGACACTGTTTCCTTGCCTTGTGTGCTGAAGGATCAGGGTCAGTGAGGTCTCCTACCTGAAGAAGGTTTGAGGTGGGGTGTTAACAGGAAGAGCAGAGAGGAGGGGGGTCTGTGCAGAGGAGTTTACTTGTAAGAGGTATTCACAATTATGTAAGACGGCTTAGCAGCACAGTGTTCTATTTATACCCATCTCTCGGCTTACACAGGGGCCAGTGATCCTCCAAATTCTGTGAAATAATACCAGCCAGGCAGCCGACAAGGAGCCCTGTCATGACCAGGATTTTACTAAATTTACCCGTTTGTGCTTTGTGGTCTCCATTTCCATGAATAATGAACAAATTAAATGAACACAAATATACGTAAAAGCTCTCCGTATCCTACATGAGCAGCTCTATTCACCAGATCATTGGTTTATCAACCCAAAAATGTTCTTAAAGGGGATGTCCACCCAAAACGTAAAATTAGTTATAGCTTAGTATATCGAGTCAATTGAAATTTGGCCGTAGTTATAATGAATGGGCATCCAAACATAAATGATATCTGTGCTATGCTGTGTGTGTAGCTCCCATTCACTGTCTAGGGAGTTCTGGAAACGGCCATTTCTGTAACTCCAATGTGGGTTATTGACCGAGATCAGACAACCCCTTCCATAATTGTATAGTATAAAATTCTGCCACTTTCTATATGATTAGGACATGGACGGCAGGGGTTACAGCCATGATGGTCAGAACAGTTTTCATGCTCATTTTAAAAACATACACTCACTGCAAGCAGTGATCTTGAAAATAAATCAGAAATTACAAAGTTCAATGTGAAATTATGAGAAAGTTCAGTTCTGACATACGATAAGGGCTGACCTTCCTAACATCAGATTGGCTGAGTGTGCATGAAGCATGGGAAAATCAGTGGCCACCAGACACATGGCTCTGCTTATCTTATATGAAAACAACGAAAAATTGAATATGTAAAATGAATCCTAGTGAATCTTTTTACTCACCAGGCTGGGTTTCCACAATGATTGTGAATGATCGTTCAGTTGATAACACTTGGGGTGCTTAACAATGACACACTGGGGTGACAGCAATGACACTATAAAACTTGGGGTACAGGACAATGGCACACTTACAATTGGGTTATATGAAAATAACACTGACACTTGGGGTACAGGACAAGACCACACTGACACTTGGGGTACAGGATAAGACCACACTGACACTTGGGGTACAGGACAAGACCACACTGACACTTGGGGTACAGGACAAGACCACACTGACACTTGGGGTACAGGACAAGACCACACTGACACTTGGGGTACAGGACAATGGCACACTTACAATTGGGTTATATGAAAATAACACTGACACTTGGGGTACAGGACAAGACCACACTGACACTTGGGGTACAGGACAAGACCACACTGACATTTAGTGTACAGGACAAGACCACACTGACACTTGGGGTACAGGACAACACCACATTGACACTTGGGGTACAGGAGAAGACCACACTGACATTTGGTGTACAGGACAAGACCACATTGACACTTGGGGTACAGGAGAAGACCACATTGACACTTGGGGTACAGGACAAGACCACACTGACACTTGGGGTATAGGACAACACCACATTGAAATTTGGGGTACAGGACAAGACCACACTGACACTTGGTGTACAGGAAAAGACCACACTGACATTTGGTGTACAGGACAAGACCACATTGACACTTGGGGTACAGGACAAGACTATACTGACACTTGGGGTACAGGACAAGACCACATTGACACTTGGGGTACAGGACAAGACCACACTGACACTTGGGGTACAGGACAAGACCACACTGACACTTGGGGTACAGGACAAGACCACACTGACATTTGGGGTACAGGACAAGACCACACTGACACTTAGGGGTTCAGGACAAGACCACACTGACACTTGCGGCACAGGACAAGACCAAACTGACACTTAGGGGTTCAGGACAAGACCACACTGAAACTTGGGGTTCAGGACAAGACCATACTGACACTTGGGGTACAGGACAAGACCACACTGTCATTTTGGGTACAGGACAAGACCACACTGACACTTAGGGGTTCAGGACAAGACCACACTGACACTTGCGGCACAGGACAAGACCAAACTGACACTTAGGGGTTCAGGACAAGACCACACTGAAACTTGGGGTACAGGACAAGACCACACTGACACTTGGGGTACAGGACAAGACCACACTGACACTTGGGGTACGGGACAAGACCACACTGACACTTGGGGTACGGGACAAGACCAAACTGACACTTGGGGTACGGGACAAGACCATACTGACACTTTGGGTATAAGACAAGACCACACTGACACTTGGGGTACAGGACAAGACCACACTGACACTTGGGGTACAGGACAAGACCACACTGACACTTGTGGTACGGGACAAGACCACACTGACACTTGTGGTATAGGACAAGACCACACTGACACTTGGGGTACAGGACAAGACCACACTGACATTTGGGGTACAGGACAAGACCACACTGACACTTGTGATACAGGACAAGACCATACTGACACTTGTGGTATAGGACAAGACCACACTGACACTTGGGGTACAGGACAAGACCACACTGACACTTGGGGTACAGGACAAGACCACACTGACACTTGGGGTACAGAACAGTGAGATACCATCGGGCACAATGTATCAGTGCAAGCTAAAATGTTTCCATCTAGAGTCCAGGATGTTTAGCTTACAAAGGACTGTCTAGCCTGGATACAATTGTAGCAAACCCCAGCTGTGAGAAGTAGTAGGTCTGTACAGAATTGCACGTTCTGATGTAAACATGAGTGAACGTGTTGATGAATTGAAAACTGCAGAATTCTTCACTGTATAATGCTATAACTTTCTTTACATCAATCCTTTAATGTTTTCACACTTTTTGAACTTGGCATGTTTCTGCACTCTTGAGCATTTTGCAGCATATGTTTGTGAAAACGTCAGCTCCAGATGTTAGCTGATGGTCTATGTGACATACAGCATGAAACGCAGGATACAGAATTTATTTTATTTTTTTTGGTATTGCTATTTTTGTTCATTAGGTGGCTTTTTTTTTTTTTTCTCGCTTCACTGAAAAAATGCAGCAGGATGAAATAGCGCTTGGTGTATTTCAGGCATTTTCACATCAACTTCTCTCTTACACCAAAGGCCTAATTTGCATATTAAGAACACGTATCATAACTAACGAACAGAGCGTCGGATCAACAAAAGAAAACTGCATTTTAATCAGGTGAACCGCAGCAATGTGCCTATGCAAACATTTGTATAGAGAAGTCGCCAAATTCATGTGAGTAGGAATCCTATTGGTGGGAGTGTGGGGTGCATTAACACAGAGTCTTCATAGACATCAGCTTGTTAACCCCTTAGTGACCACTGATGTTCCCTTTTACGGAGGTCACTAAGGACTCATACACACGGCCATTGTGCGGTCCCCAATGCATGGGCAACATCGTGCGGCGGCCAGGACGGATGGAGACCCATTCAACGTGCGGAGGCACGGACAGAAACACCAGGGAAGCAGTCAGTGAACGGGGCCGTATGTGGGCTGCAATACGTCCACTGCCGGGCAACAGCCGTATGCATGAGCCCTAAAGGGGCCATAGGCAGGGCCGGCGCCTTTTCACAGTGGCCCAGTTTAAGTGCTGCGCGGGTTCCCCATGCAGCAGAGAGCGGGAACTTGGCTCTTACATGACAGCCGCGCTCCTGCTCCAACAGCCCAGACCGGCAGGAGTGCCGGTTCGGTCTGTTTAACCACCTACATGCCACAAGCAATGACAGCAGCCGCATGTAAGTTGTGACAGAGGGAGCGGACTCCCTTTGTCTTCCATTGGCATCCCCCAAAAGAGATTGCAGGGTGCCACTGTGTGTATAATAAGGCTGGGACCTGGTATAGGCCCCAAGCCTACCTTGAGTGCTCTCCAGCAGGCTACTTCTCTCTTGCCTGCTGGTCAATGTCAGTATAGCGCATTAACATTAAAATGCAATGCACTATAGGGATAAGTTGTTAAAAAAAAGTAAGAAAAAAAAAACATTTATTAAATTTTAAAAAATCCAATTAAAAATACTCTTTTTTCCATTGAAAAAACTCCCTTCAATGAAAAAAATAATAACTCTCCCACATGTTTGGCATCACTGTGTCTGTAATGACCCACACTAAACAAATATCATGTGAATTATCTCTAAGGTGAACACCGTAAAAAAAAAAAATCTAATAAAAATCTAATAAAAAAATCTAATTTATCCCAAAATGATACCAAAGAAAACTACCAGTCGTCCCACAAAAATCAATACCCCACAAAACCCAATAGAAATGAAAATTAAAAAGTTATGAGTCTTGGGATGCAGCGAGATTTTCTTCTTTTTAAAGAAAAAAAAAAGGGGTTTTATCACACAAAAGTAGTGAAAAATAAGGCGACAATGAAAAATGAAAAAAACACTTGGTCAGTAAGGCTCAAAACAGGCTGGTCACTAAGGTGTTAATATCTAATCACTATGGAAATCCCCTTTAAATGTGGTTTAATGTGATGTCCCCTGAGTTAACCTGAATCTCACATTTCTCCATAGATTCCAGGACAAATTCCTGAGGAATCCGTGCTGTGTATCCAATAATAGACACAACTATCTTGTCTGACCTGGAATACCGGCTTCCAGTCTCCTGCAGGATGCCGCTGCCTTCCCTTTGAAAAACAGGAGATTATGTCACGAGAGCTCTGCCGCTCCCAGCTGTCCAAATCCACCGTTCACACCAGGCAGAGACATTTACATTCCTATTGTACTTCTCACACTGTCTCATTTCACTATCACTTGCCTTTACATAGTGTATTTATGTAGTTTTTCACTGTCCACGCCTTGCTGCATTCCCCTGGAGAGAGTCAACAAACCTTTATGTTCCTGTTAATTGATTATAATGGTATGTATACTTTTTTAATCATTTTATTGCTTCTCTGCATGCACTATATAAATTAAGCAACTTTGGAAATAGAGTTCATTGAAATTCTCCTATGCATACAGCTCCTATACAGATCTATGTGTCTCCATGGTTACAGACTACAAACAACCCCTGTGTGGTTTGATTCTGTAGTCATGTGTTACCTTCCTCCATCTGCCCTCTCATCTTTATACCCTACAGGCAGTAGAAGAGCGAGCAGATGGAAGAGGGCAACACATACTTGTGAGGATCAGACTACACTCTGGATTTATTTGTAGTCTGTTACCATGGAGACATGTCTGATTAGACGAATGGTGCATAGTGCCCTTCTTTACTGCAACTGAAATTACAAGTCATATCCAAAACCTAGGGCGGCAAACATTGTCTACACAAGCCATCAGAAGGCATGTGCATGACATTGGGTTATGAGCCAGACGTGCAGATACAGGTGTTCCAATGACCTCACGCCACAACTCTCAAAGGCTATCATGGTGCACAGCAAGATGACAATGGAGGCCTGTCCTCTACAGTGATGAGTCTCGCTTTTGTCTCAGATGCTGGTGATTGTTCTGGAGATCACGTGGGCAACTCCATAAGAGGTCTTCACAAGAGAACGTCACACTGGTGCTACTCCTGGGATTATGGAGTGGCATAATGTACAGTAGCCGGACCCCTCTAGTCTTCAGAAGCTCCTGCTACTGTGTGGTACCATGGCCAGTAGCGTCTCCAGACTTGTCTCCCATCCAATAAATCTGGGACATCATTGGTTGGCAATTGTAAAAGGTGCTGCCAACAGCAGATCTTGACGATTTATGAACTCAAAGGCATCCAGCATGGCAGAACATTCCTCAGACAACCATTAATAACTAAGAATGCCAAGGAGTGTAAGTGCGTTTATTTGTGCTTGTGGCATCAATACTGAATAAATCTGAAGATGTTTTAAATATATATTTTTTTATCACGCCTACCAATCCTGTGATTTCCATAAATCCACAACTTTTCATTCATAAAGGGATTGTCCGGGTTCAGAGCTAAACCCGGACATACCCAGGATTTCACCCAGGCAGCCCACCTGACAACAGCATCGGAGCAGTTCATGCTCCGATGCTCTCCTTTTCCCTGCGGTAAATTGCGCAAGGCAAAGGCATTTTGCCCAGTTCCAGTGACGAACTGGGCTCTGCCAGGCGTAGGCTTCCACCCAGCAGTGAGCCCGGTGACATCACCGGCACTGATGGGCGGGCTTTAGCACTGCCCTAGCCTGTAAAACGGCTAGGGCAGTGCTAAAGCCGGCCCATCAGAGCCGGTGACGTCACCGAACACACTACTGGGCGGAAGCTTCCACCTGGCAGTCTGTTATTGTAAACAAAGAGCCCTTGCCCTGCGCGATCCTGCTCAGGGGAAGGCAACGCATCGGAGCATGAAATGCTCTGATGCTGTTGTCAGGCAGGCTGCCTGGGTAAAATGCTGGGTATGTCCGGGTTCAGAGCTGAACCCCTTTAATGTTGAAATTTCAATGTTGAGGAGTATATACATGGTACAATTTTATTCTCCATTGTCTACAGCAGGTGTCAGCAACTTCCTTCACTCCAGCTGTTGTGAAACCACAACTCCCCGCATGCTCCATTCACTTCTATGAGAGTTTAGAGAACAGCCAAGCAAGTGTGCATGCTGGGAGCTGTCATTTCACCACAGCTAGAGTGCCGGAGGTTGCTGACCCCTGGTCTAGAGGGAGATATAGCTCTATAATTCTATGAATTTAGAACGAGAGATTAGATCACTGAGCAAGGTGCAGTACCCAATCACGGCCACCATACAGTGGACAGAGCTTCTGGTTCTGGTGTTGGCAGCTGACGACAGCACTGCTGATCAGTGGGGACGCAGGAGGATAGGTCATCAATGTCTAAGTCACAGAAAACACCTATTTACAATAAATGAATAATTCTAATACACTTAGGGGGAGATTTATCAAACTGGTGTAAAGTAGAACAGGCTTAGTTGCCCGTAGCAACTAGATTCCATCTTTAATTTTTTTACAGCTCCTTTGGAAAATGAAAGGCGGAATCTGATTGGTTGATATGGGCAACTAAGCCAGTTCTACTTTACACCAGTTTGATAAATCTCCCCCTTAGTTTTTTTTTTTTTTTGTTTGGCTCCATTCCTACATTCCTATACAATGAGATTAGAGATGAGCAAAGAGACTATAATACTGTACGGAGATTAGTCTCCAAACAGTATTAGGATGTATGGGCTCCGATGAGCCGAAGTAAGTTATTCACAAAGTCATGCGCGACTTCATGGAATAACTTCAGTAATTGCTTATTACAGTGAAAAACCTTGGTACCGAACTCGGCTTGAGTTTTAAGGAACCACTCGGAACCGAAGCCGAGTTCGGTACCAAGTTTTGAAGTAGTTTTTCGGAACCCATACGTTCTAATACTGTACGAAGACGAATCTCCATACTTTATTATAATGATTTTTTAGCGAAATGGCTTCGGATGCAGCATCCGAAGCTCGCTTTGCTCCTCTCTAGATGAGATCACTGGAGTGCCCCATGCTGCCTATGGTTCCCATCTAGTTGCTGACAGCAATACTGACACTGCAGCATCAGTGAAATTTTTTTTGTTTGTTTTTTCTTTTTTAGCATTGTCAAACATTTGAACTTGATTTTAGGGAAAGTAATACCCCTTTAAATGGCCGCTGCAGAGAGCAGATCCCCTTGCGTCATGTGACCATTTGTCATGATGTAAGTGCAGTGTAGCCAGTGTTGGATTTTGTGCGATTCTTGCGTCACGGACACAAAAAAAGTGCAAGTCACGCTGTGACCCCATTCCTATGCTACACTGCGATAGTTTGGTACGCAACAAGTGTGACTCCCAAAATTGTCGTCCTAAAGGCGGGTTTGGATGGGCCGATGGAATGGCCAATTGTTGGGAAGGAAGCGTTTCTTCACGACAGTCGGCTGCTAGCTCAGTGAAGGAGAGCGAGCATTTACAGTACATGCAGCAATCTCCAGTATGAGGATGAGGGATCACTATTGCCATCCCTCGTCCCCGTACAGAATCATTGTTTCTGGGCGGCAGATCACTCTTTAGACAACATGACCTGCTGCCCAGAAACGATAATTGGTGGTGCCCCGGGGCGGATTGGCGATAGACCTTACAGGGAAATTTCCCAGTGGGCCGATGACCAGGGGGCTGCCTCCTAATGGCCGGCCCGTGGATGTTTTTGGGAATGTATTATGTGCTGCTGGCAGTATTTTGTGATGGACTGGGGTATTTGGCTCTGTTGGTGTGGTATAATGTGCCACAATATGGTATTGCTGGCCCTGTCTTCCATCAGTTTGGACCCAACTACAAAACGAGGCCACTTTTGGTATTTTTTCCAGGGCCACTTTAAGTTCCCAGTCCGCCCCTGGTGGTGCCTGTACAAAACAACAGGATCACCCAATGAACAAACGCTTTTCTCGTTAATCGGGTGATCGGAAGCACATTTAGATGGCCAGATTATCGGGAACGAGCATTTGCAGGAACAGTCATTCCCGGACGATTATTGGTTTGTCTAATTCCATTTTAAAGGGGTTATCCCACGAATAATGTAAAAAATTAAAATCAGACATCATATAGTACATGATAACCTCTTTTTAACACAGCTAGAACCAGCCCTGTACCTCACATGGATCCAGAGATCTCCCCATTCATTGCTGTACTAGATTTATATCAAGCTGACAGATCAAGGGGAGTGTCTTTTCTGCTGCAGCTAAGGAGGCGTGTCTCCACTCTCCCTATCACAGCTCAGGAGGCAGTTAAAAATTGAAACTGAGCATGTGCGGCCTGTTCAGTGAATAGGTCAAAGAAATAAGAAATTAAGTGGTCCTATACAGATACATGTTATTGAATAACTCAGTAACTATAAAAAAAAATTAATGACATGCAATTACAAAAGTATTCAGATCCAGGTGCTTGTTTGAAAACTGTAGAATATTTTTCGTGGGACAACCCATTTAAGGACTTGGGGGCAGATGTTCATAGCAAGTATCTAATGTCTATGACCTTCTTAGGCCCCTTTCACACGGGCGAGATTTCCGAACGGGTGCAATGCGTGATGCGAACGCATTGCACCCGCACTGAATCCTGACCCATTCATTTTAATGGGGCTTTTCACATGAGCGTTTTTTTTTCACGCATCACTTCTGCGTTGCGTGAAAAACGCAGCATGTTCTATATTCTGCGTTTTTCATGCAGCCCAGGCTCCATAGAAATGAATGGGGGTGCGTTAAAACGCAACGCAACGCATTGCATCCGCATGCAATACGCGCGTTTTTAACGCAACACATCCGCAACGCATCCTGAACAAATCCGCGACGCTCGTGTGAAAGAGGCCTTAAACAGGGCTGGATAAAGCTCAGCAGGTTATTATCAGTGTGCCCAAAAGTGAATGTAATCTACAAATGCTAATTGTGACCTGGTTCCTGAAGTCACACCTAATAAAGTCAAGGTGTAAAATGTCATCAACAGTTCATCTTCCCTAAATAAGTTACAAAAATTCTATTCAGTCTTTTCTCAGTTGTACCAGCTAAGCGTTAACCAATATAGCCACCATCTGAGGATGTATCTGATTCAGGCAGTTAGACCATGGAGGGGCGAATGATCAGAAAATAAGGCCACACAAAAAAAGTACCAACCTCAAATGAAAACATTCGTACAATGGTCCCACTAACTGTCATGGTAGCAGTGCTATAATATAAAAATTCATGGGGGGGCATGCTGCCCTAGATAACCATGATGTGGGTATAAGACTAAAAAGGTTACTTGGGAAGGAAGGTCACCATGCTCACAATACAGCTGAGGGACCAGGTAAGGGGTGCAGGGCTACTCAATGGGGTCGGAGTTTCTGAGAAGATCTGGTGCGGATGGCTGGGGCCTGCAGCTAAGTGGATATTGAATCAGCTTATTTGATGGGGAAAAACCACATAGAGTACAAGGGAGAAGTAAGGAAGTAAAAGAAGGAATTGCTGCATGCCCTTAGAAAAGTGAGAGGGTTCTTAGAGTATCTCTGATTCGGGTGCCACCCCACAGAGCTGAACTTTGTACAAGTTGGGTGCCTCTCAGTCCATCTGCCAGGTAAGAACTCTGTGTGTTACTATATTCTTATACCCATTGCGAGATTTAATAGTTGAACTTTTATAACATTTATTCTGCATCTACCCCTAGTTGTGTCATTGTGTGGCACTGCTCCTCCCGCTGTGAGTGTGAAGAGATCAGGACCTTACACTTGGACTGCAAACACCAAGGACTGGCCATAGACTAGAAGATTCCCGGTGGGGCAATGCCTAGGTGCCCGCCCAAGTCCTTCTCCAGGTGGGTATATATGACACTAATTAATGCCGGGAATACCAGTATGTACCTGGACAGTCCTGAATTCAACCATGGAATGAGAAAAGAGAATGTCTACATCAGAGGAGTCGTTACTGGATGTAAGAGGTGTGTAGTGCTGTATTCTCCTGTATGTTTGGTAGTGCTGAAAGATCAGGCAGCATACTGAAGGTGGTAGGGTTGGCATGGTGCTGTGGCATGCAGCTCTCTCTGTATATTAATTAGAGACAAGTGGAGGAGCAGGGGCAGACATACTGCTTGTGCAGCCAGTTCTGCTGCACAGGGGCCCAGTGTGGAAGAGGGCAAACTCTTGAATACTAGTGAGTGCTTCCATTATAGAAGCGCACACTAATCTGCAGTGAGCGCTGTATTACCTTGTATGTTGTAGCTCTTTATGTAATGGTTTCCAGGTATGTCTTTAACAGTAGGGGTCAGGTTGAGAATTTTGACATTGGAGGGTCATTTTTAATTTTTGCCTCTGGCAGCAAAAAGGCTAGGTGCACCCCTGCCACTTGCCACAAAGCACTGAGGGAAGGAGGGGGGAGGCCCGGCACATTCTTTGCACAGGTGCCCTCTGCTGTCTGTGTCCGCCCCTGTGGAGGAGGTACAGGTGGACAGAACCTGGCAGCTGGTGCTTGCCACTGCAGAGAGGCAGCTTTTGGAGTGGTATTTTGTGCTAATATTTAGGGCTGCTGGGGAACTATTTTGTTCTGCACTGTGGTGTTTGGATCTGCTAATGCAGTATTTTCTTCCGAACTGTAGAATTTGGTTCTGCTGGGGAAGTTCTCCTGTTGCTGACGCCATCTACTTGTGTTGGCCCCACCTTCTGTGAATCTGGAAACGCCTACAACATGGGGCCACTTTAAAGGGGTTTTACAGGATTTTAATATTGATTACCTATCCTCAGGATCGTCAGGCGTCCGACAACTGGTACCCTCACCAATCAGCTGGTTGAAGAGAAAGACGCTCTCCATGCACAGTCTTCCCTTCATTGTTTACCTGCTCGCCATCGACATCACAGCGCTGAGCAGGTATAAATACAAGTCATACCATTCATGTCAATGGGATGTCTTTCTCCCATAGGTACTAGCCTTCCCATACAAGTAAATGGGATGGCTTGTTGTTGACTGTGAGCAGGTAAACAATGAAGGGAAGGCTGCGCTCGTATGGACTGCGTCCTTCTCTTCAACAGCTGTGTGTCGGCAGATAGGTCATCATCAATATTAAAATCCCAGAAAACCTTTTTAAAAGTTCCCAGTTTTTCCAGGGCCACTTTACAGATGTTGTCTCACTTCAGCAAATAGCAGTTATCATGTAGACATAGTTAATACAAGGTACTTACTAATGTATTGGGACTGTCCATATTGTCTCCTTTTCTGGCTGGATTAATTTTTGCATCATAGTATACACTTCTCATTTCCATGGTTACAACCACCCTGCAATCCAGCAGTGGTGGCCGTGCTTGCACACTATAGGAAAAAGTGACGGCCTCTGGTGCTCAGGACCGTGGGACCACACATAGTCCATCACTTTTTTCTAATAATGTGTAAGCACGACCACCACTGATGGATTGCAGGGTGGTCATAACCATGGAAACAAGCAGTGTATAATGTGATGCAAAAATGAATCCAGCGAAGGAGGCAATATGGATTATAACAATACATTTAAATGCCATTTCCTGAAGTGTCACAACTCCTTGAAATTTCCACTTTAGGTTCCCAGTCCATCCCTGTCAATTATTGTGGGCCTTGTGAGTGACACCACCCTGCAGTATATGGAGACAGACAGAACCCAGTTGGGCGTGCTATAGAGTGTGGTATCACCGTTGGTTATGTATATCATTATTATTCATAGTCAATTTATGGTTATTGCATATTATTACTGTAATATTACTAGTAATCCTCATTATCATAACATGCTGGGTATTACTAATAGTATTATGGAATTGAAATGCAGGATTATTAATACTGCTGTTATTTTATCACATAATGTATAACAGTAGGACTCTGCTTGTAACAACCCGTCCAGAAATGATAGGAAGCAGCGCTAGAATAACACAATCAGCTGAGCAGCTCCACGTGGGGGCGAAGCCCACTCTGTGTTGGCTGCACTGATATTCTTGTCCTTATCTCATTGGATGCGCCATCTTCGATCTCCTCCCTATTGGTCTCCTTGGACGTCAATCAATTCTTCGACAGCTTTTTTTCTACAGGGTTTAACTCTCACGGCTTCCTCTGATTGGCTGGCGGAGATATCAAACAACAGTAGCCAAGCCCACATTCCAGTGAACTACAGCTGCGTTTTCCCTCGGGGCATGGAGAGCTCGCTGATTGGCAGAGAGTAAACTGTCAGGCATAACAGCGGATGGTGAGTGGACGAGACGGAGAGGGGGCGTGTCATGTGTCCAGGAGGGCGGGCGTGGGCTGAGTGAGGCTGTCAGTCTGATCCTGAACGTTGAGGAAGGAGGTTCCTTCAGCTGTGCACTGACTACTATTACCCTGACCTCCCTCTGGACCTTACAGACCCTCACACTGGATTGAAGCCATTGTAATCACCCTATTCTCCATAGCAACACTGCCACTGTCCTCCACTCAGATACTGGAGACCCCTGCATTGCCAAAAAACAACTTCTTATTTCTCCAGTCCCTTTAAACTGCACCTCAGTATTTTTTATCCTAGTAATCTACACTCTTCGCATCCCACTTGCAACTAACTCTTTGTGTTGATTATCAAGAAGACCATGGAGATACTGGAGAGTGGAGACCCTGTCATACAATGGGACCGTAAACTGAGTGAGCTGTCCGAGGTGGCCGAGAGCGACTCGCTCTATAATACGGTAAGGAAACAAAATAGCTAATAAAGTTATTTTATTCCTGTCCATAACAGCACATGGTGGGGTGAGGTAGTCACCCACTTTTATTTTATTATTTTTGATTATAGGATGGATTCATTTTGGGGGTTCACTTTTATTTTTGGGGGTCTTATTCCTCTCCAATTTCTACATCCAAATCCTTAAAGGGGAAGTCACACTGTGCAGATGTTCTAACGCACGACATCTGGATAGGGGCCAACATGTATGAGCAAAGCTGTGATTATGGAGGAGGGGGGTGACACATCTGAAGTTTTTCACTGCTCTTTTTGGATTTTTTTTAAAATTGTTGTTAAAATAATTGAGAAAGTTTCTCTCCAAAGTAGCTGACTTTTCCACCAGCTCTGTGGCCCTGCGTTGCCCATTTCCTTCCTACACCCTTAGGACCAGTTTTGTAGATGTCGCTTCGTACGTGTTCCTCAGTTACAACTACTTGTCAGCAGATGTACCTGAGGCCAGGTGCCAGAAATTGGAGCAGCTGCTGCTTCTAATTTATATCAGACGTAGGCAGCAGTTTCAGAACTTAAAGGGGAACTCCAGAAATGTGTAAAAGTGCATCAGTACCTGCTGAAATGAATTCTCAGGTGGGTCCTGAAATGAATGTGGGACGAGGGGTTGTCATATTTGTCACGCACCTTGGTAACTGCTCGTATCCTAGCAACCCTGACAGTTTACAGGACTGACCCTTTAATCCTTGTAGTTGTTCATATATACCATTTTGTAACATGCTTTGGAGCACATTTACTAAGACTGATTTCATACGCAAAGTCCTGTGAAGTCAGAGCTGATGAATTTATTAAAAGCCTCTTAATCAATATGCTCATTTTGAGCTGTTTTGTCAGCAACCTAAAATCTCCAAAGGCTGCTTTTTGTGCAAAATACTGCTTGTGCAAAAATTTGCACCAGAAACACTGGAGGGGGAAATTTTCAAAGCTGGTGCAAAGCAGAACTGGCTTAGTTGCCCCTAGCAACCAATCAGATTCCACTTCTTACTTTTCTGAGCTCCTTTGGAAAATAAAAGGTGGAATCTGATTGGTTGCTATGGGCAACTAAACCACTGTTCCTTTACACCACTTTGAAAATCTCCCTCACTGTCTACAACTTTCATACATTCCTGCTGGACACCATTTTCAAGATCTCTGTTTGCCGTCAGTGACTACGACATTTTGGTTTACATTTAGAGGCTGATGACAGCACAAATCTCTCTTCTGTTCTGATAGTTTGCTACAGTGTATCAGCCTACACTTCACAGAGGATTGTCTACCCCAGATACAATTGCAGCAAACTCTCAGCTGTTAATAGGTCTATACAGGTTTTCAGCTTCTGGATGTAAATAACTGTTCCCATTCACTCACTGAAAGCAGAGCTCTTGAAAAGTGTATTAGAAAGTTGCAGGGCCTTTCACTCTGAAGCTTTCTTTATATAAAACTGTAAACCTAATTTCCTTGTACCCTATTAGTGAATGCTGGGATAATAGTGGGGTCCCTTCATTCAGGACCTTTAGCTGGAGCAGAGAACCATTCATGGTGGAGAACCTAGAACGTCCATACATTACATAGACAACCCATTCATTCATATAGGAACTGTGTAATGCTTGATTTGTCCTGTAGGTGCGCTGCAAGGGAACCTGGTTCACCTACAGCTAGGTCAGGGCTGGCCAACCTGCGGCTCTCCAGCTGTTGCAAAACTACAACTCCCAGCATGCCCAGTCTGCCTACAGCTATCATCCTACAGCAGGGCATGGTGGGAGTTGTAGTTTTACAACAGCTGGAGAGCCTCAGGTTGGCCAGCCCTGATCTAGGTGATCTCTGGAGGTCCCAGCAGTAGGACACTGTGTGATCAGCTTAGTTACATAGGATATGGCCCAAAGGATATATATTCATAGTGACAGGCTTGCCCGGGGGAGGGCCCACTATTAGGGATGGATAGGTTGTCAGTTGTCAACTTTCTGCATTATAATGCTGGGTGGGACCTGGAGGGGAGGTGATCTGTAACCCTCAGGGCCGGGAGGACTGATAAACAGGATTTACTGAGAAGGTCAACATATCTGCTGTGAGGTGAAGCAATGACCTTTCCAGCAAACCCTCCATGTTTGTGTTTTCCTTTGTATTCCAGAAACAACCCCCCCCCCCTTCGCGGCGTATAGGCCACTGTAATTTGGAAAACTGGTCACTTAGAAGTTTGTTTTTCTTTTATTGATTTACTTTTTATGGTCCATCAGGCTCATATGTCCAAAAAGTGTGATTGGTGGCAGTGTGGTCTGTGGGATCCCCATTGATTCTGAGAATGAGGGGGTCCTGCTCCGAAGTAAATGGTAATGAAGGAAACCTGAGAATGAGAGCGCTTGTTGCCTGCTCTGCCACCAAGGATGGATAATAGGACCCATCGTTCATAGCACCCCACTAATCATACCTGTACTAATCGTTTTGTGTTTCCATGGTTACAGAATACCCACAAGCCCTTGCTTCCACCCATCCCTTGCGTTTTGGTTTCAGTATTTGTAAGCCAAACACAGAAGAGGCACAAATATTTCTATTATACCTTTTCTCTGTAGGTTCCACTCCTGGTTTTAGGCTCATGCACACGACCGTTAGATGTTTTGCGGTCCACAAATTGCAGATCCAGGCACAAAACATGGATACCGGCCATAGGCATTCCACATTTTGCGTAACGGAAGGGCCGGCCTCTAGTAGAATGGTCCTATCCTTGTCCATAATGTGGACAATAATAGGGCATGTTCTGTTTTCTTGCCAAAGAGACATACGGGCATGGAATTCACAAAGAATCATTTCAATTTTTTTTTCGCTGCCCCATTGAACTGAATGGATACGCCTACAGGTTGCAAAAAAACGGAACAGACACGAAAAACAAAAAATAGGTCCGTGTGCTTGAGCCCTTTGGCTTTAAAATACTAATCATGTGAAAGAGGCCTTTGCTATCATACGTTTGGTAGCAGGTAGAAGGGATAATAGGGGTGATTTACTAAGCCCCCCTCTCCCCCCACGCTGCTTTAAGATCCGGCTAATATATGTAAATAAAGGCTAATCTAAGGCAGTCCGTGCGCCTGGAGAGAAAAACTGCCCCAGCCCCTGTTGCCTGTTTCCAAGCGTAAATGTTAGTAAATTTGCAGTTGCCGGAGTCCTATCACGGCCCTGACTCGTTCACGCCTTGCCCAACTGCCAAACACGACGTAAAACCGTCCGTGCGACTAAAATTTTGTTGCACGGCCGGTAGAAAAAAAAGGACATGTGACTATACTTGCAAGCCCCTTAATAACTGACCCCCCCCCAGTGAGTGCAAGGTGAGACTACGCAGGGGTTGTTTGTAGTCTGTTACTATGGAGACCGTAAAATTTCCATTCAAATATTTTGAGGCAATGAATAGGGGCAGCCCTCACCCTGAAGGACTTTAATTATTGGGTACAGAGCGGGCTGTGTGGGAAGGATGGCCACCACTGGTCCACAAGCCTCCGACCATCCAGCAATTTCTGAAGTGACTTTTGCCCAAAGCTACATTACCAGGCATGGCGGATTCACCAGGTTTTTTGTTAGTTTAGTATGAGCCGCAGGTATTTGCTTTCTTTAACCCTGCGTGTCTTTGCTTGTCCACCGCTCACCCTGTAGATGTAGTCAGCCTAAATTCACTGCTGTGGAATTCTTGGCCCCGCTACAGAATGTCTGGAAAGGATCATTCTGGTACCAGGAGCCCCCGGGTCCCTGCACCAGGCTCATTGTACTTTCTTCAAGGGGAGACATATTCTATACGGATACTACACATATTATTATAGCATGCTGGCCACTATCACACAGTAACTGCATGGTGTTATCTCCTGCGCCTCACTCTTATCTTGATACCAGTAGATAGGACTGAGGTCTACAAAATAACTGCTTCCGGTAAAATATGTATACAGCGGTTACTGAACCTAGAGCTTTACATCTTGCCGAGTTTATGGGGGCACACGGCTGGATGGGCTAGTAGGCCTCTGTTTTGTTAGTAACCCTTTGAAATCTGATCTGGGACAGCTTCCGTCTGCAGGTGACAGATATCACTACAGCAGATGCTGCTGGCAGCACTGCTGCTCTATGGCCTATCAGTAGGTATTGGTTTTAAAGGGACCACACTGTGAAAATGGGTAACTGAATTTTTAGTTTTCCCCCGGGGTGTTGGGCACTCCCTGCTATTCCCACTATTGCTGGACCCCCCCCCCCCCATGCTATAGTGATCCTGTCTGTCCTGGTATACATAGGTTGGGTGGAGCATGACACAGATTCCTGCAGAAATTAAGTTATAGAAGCTCAGGGGGAGCATGATTTTTTAATATTTTTTTTTTTTTTAATTCAGATGATTTCCCTTTAATTCTCTTCTTTTAAATAAAAGACCGTCCATATAATAACTGGGTTCTTTCACCTCAGCCACAAAGAGCAGTGTAGTTGTAACAGTGTCTGCGGAGTTGGTGCCAGGCGGAATAAGAGCCTTATAATAACATAGCTAAATATATATCTCAGCATACACTGGGTCTGTGTGTGGGGGAAGGGGGCAACCATCCGACAAAGAGCCCCTTCACGCCCAGCTTCAGTTCCTCCAGTGAAGAGATAAGTGTATTGTTATAATGATATGACGAAACCGAAATGTGCGCGGGGGGGGGCAGCTGGTTAAACAGTTTTTCAGTTGTTCTCGTTCTTGGAAAGTTGGGTGACAACCAGTAGGGCTGCCATGTATGATCAGATATGACTGCCCTAAACTAATGAAGATTAGACCTCTTAAACACATACTGATCCCAGACTTGCCAATATTTGGGTAGGGAGAGCTAAGAAATACAGACCCCAGACCAGACAACCTAAGTAAATACAGACCCCAGACCACATGAATACCTCGTCTCAGATGTTGTACCCAGCTTAATTTACTCCAGCCCATAAACCTCGTATATAATTGCTGATTCAGGGTAGTGTTAAGCCGTTGTCCACAGCAACCAATCAGATTCCAGCTTATATCTTTGAGAGCTGGTTAGAATATGAGAGAAGAGATCTGATTGGCTGTTGTGGGCAGCTGCTTTTTCTCCTTCTCCAGGTCCTGGATGTGCTTGGCACTATATGGCTGGACGTTGTGAAGGGTTCTGCACATTCCTCTCCCCCCTCTTTTACCTCAAGTGACTTTCCAGCTGCAGACTGCTGCGAATCTCGGCTTATCCTCGAGTACAGACATTTCCGCAGTATGGGTCTATGCAGGATTTCTATTATCATGGTCACTTACCCTCAGGCAAAGTCTTTACGGCCTAGGTCAGTATTTATTTGCCAGCCCTCGGTTTGGCCTGTACTTGTTTTATCACATGCGGTCATTCAGGGTCACGCTGCAACCCCGCAGCTCTGAAAGGGTCAGGGATCTGCATCTATTACAGCTGCCACCCAGCTTTCCCAAACTCCTGAATGGCATGCAAAGTATGCATCAGGAAGCCGGTGGAGACCAGACTGTGGCGCTAGACCGATCTGACATTCAGGACTCCTAGAAAACCTCTGCGAGAGCGGTATAGTGGCTATTGGTAGCCATTCAGCTTTCCCAGGAGCAGATATACCTGGAAATGCTGGAATATCATTTTATACTCATGCCACGCATCATGCTGGAAATGTTTTTGGAGGTTCTTTAGTGACCGCAGCTCCTACAAGGGTTGTCATTCGGCTTTTCCACACCCCAGAATGGTAAACTCGCCCATTGATGCAGCAGTACAGGAGTAGACAACCCGAGCTGTGACCGTGACCATTCTGAGGGGCACATGGTTGTCATTAAAGGGGGACCCTCCCGAGATACGTTACATAAAGTGCTTACTGGGGGAATTTTGAGGACTTTCCATTGAAGAACTTTAAAGTCAACCTCTTTCCCTTCCAACAGCAAATGAAGACTTTACAATCAGTATCCCTTTAAGAAAGGATTCCAGTTGACAGAGGCTTCAGATTTCCTGCATCCTACATTAATTCCTTCCATGGGAAACTGTGACCTAGCTCCTCCAGAATCCTTCCATCTGACTCAGGGTGGGCTGGACATTTTCTGCCTCCCCTCATTCCCATTGTGGGAACCTTCCAATTTTTGGCATTTGTTTGGTTCCTTCTAAATTTTACTGGAATACATTAAAAATGGCCCCCAACTTGTTTAATTGCGCTGGAGAAAAGTCATCTGTGGCGTGTCCGGCTATATTATTAATTGTGAACAGCAGCCCCCGAGTGATAATGTTACATCTGTGTGGAATGTGACTCTGCAGACTGACAGTGCGGTTAGGCCTTTCCGCATTTTCCACAGACAGCACAGTACCTATTAATTTTATTGTGTTTGTTCACACATCACGGAGACATGCACTACTTTGGACCGTGTTGTAAACGAAACACGACCATTAAAGTCAATGGGTCAGTGAAAAACCACTGACACAACATGGACGGCATCCGTGTTCTGTCAGCGCTTCACCGATCATTGGTAGGAGATGCTGTGGAAATTAATTTTCATCTGAGCAGTGTCCATGGGAAAAACAGACGCACAGACCAAACAGGGATTATTCACAGATGGATTTTCTATGTACGACAGACATAGAAATGTGAACAAAGCCTTATGTTATTCATGATCTGTGGAAAGTTGGGTGACAACTCTTAAAGGGGTTGTCTCATGAAGCCAACCTTGTAATCAGCTGATCGCCTTGAGAAACCCCTGTCATTTAGCTGTTATCCTATCTCTCCTCCATTCAAATGAAAGGCCATGTCTGCCAGAGCCCTTTTCATTCTCTACCCCTTTTATTGCATTCCCCTTGTAACAATTTTGGAGCACCTATTCTTATTCATTTTATTATTCCTGCTAGAAGTTATGAATGAATTGCTAGCGGTTTGCATTGAAGGTCCAGATGGGTGTTACCAGTTGGGGGCCTGTCCCTGTGCAGTCTGATCATGTTCAATCAGTGCAGACACCCCCATCTGGTAACGCCCATCTGGACCTTCATTACAGACCGCTAGCATTCATTCATAATTTCTAGTAGGAATAATAAAAGAATGGCACAACACAAAATTGTTATTACATGGAGAATGCAAGTAGTTACTAAAACAGACCTGTCAGGAGAGGTGACGTCACCTCTCTAATGACATCCATATGCCCTGTAAGGGCACTGTAATGGCTGTCCCCAGTGGTTGTCACCCATCAGCTTTGTAGGAGACCGCAGTGACTGAAGTATTTCTAAGGGAAATGCTCCTGAGGACTGAAGTGCATAATAAGCCATGTATGGAAAACGGAAAATTGCTACCAGGCCCTCCAGTCGGGGCAGAATTGCTCAAGTTGGTTTCCACTTTCCCTTAAACCACCATCAAAGACCCCGTTGTCTCCATACAGGATGACCAGTGTTCTGTGGGTGCCAGCACCCTCACTTTTGGGGCTGGGCTACTGTAAAAGGGTAATTCAGACAACAAAGACTCATTGAAAGTCCCTACGAGCCGCAGCATTTCTGGACGGTGCTCTCTGTATTCGGGTATATGTTACATTTCACAAGGCTTCCTTTTTTCTTCTGTTAAAGCATCTGTTTCTGGGAAAGCTGGGTGACGCCCGATATGGCCATCGTTCCAACTCCTGTGGTTACCCAGCCTTTCCAGATCCCTGAATTTCAAACCACACAATCAAAAATAAAAGCAGCACAGTTGAGTAAAGATGACCGGGTGCAAAAAATCCTCAAGGATGCACGGTTTCCATATCCACTAGTAATATTTATCCAAAAAACGAGGCAGCACTCCAGATTTTGGTGAATGGGTGAAGACCCTTTATTCCTAAGGCAATGTTTCAGCCCAGCTCAATGAGGCCTTTTTTCAAACCAGGTATGCCCCAATCTAGGGGCTGGTTGGGCATGCACATGACTGCTCTATTCATTTCTATGAGAAAGCTAAGTACAGAAAGCTAAGTGGAGCAGCAGCACACATGCCCGACCGGCTGCTCCGTGGGGGTCCCTGTGGATAGGGGATAAGTTACACCCCTTTAAGGTATGTCCACATGGAGCAAATATACGTTGGAAAAATCCAACCGGTATTTGCAGTGGGAACCGGCTGTAGATGCACAGATCAGCCTGTGGATCCATATGTGGATACTTGCTTTGATCTCCGTGCGGAAATTGTGGCAGTGTGGATTCCCATTTAAAATATTGGGATGCTTATTTTAAAGTTTTTTTTTTTTTTTTTTACATTGTACAAATTCTATATGAGATTGCCCTAAGACCCTTTACATGGTCTGATGGGAACGCCGGTTCTTCCCCCATCCAGTCTGCATCAGGCCATGTCCAAACAAATTGTATGTGGCCGATCGGCGCGTGTTAAAAAAAAAAAAAAAAAAATTCCTTCCTTACGTGGTGCAATTTTACCCCCGAACTAACGGCAATAAATGATGTACATACAAGTCAGTTGACGCTCGTTAAAAGAGCCTTTCACTTTTTTTTTAATTGTTTGAAACATTGTTTTTTTTTATGTGTTTGTTAGTAGGCAGTTGGATTCTTTTCAGTCCTTTCCTCTTTGTTGTCTTTGTACCGGAGTCTAAAGATCAGTATTTGTTCATTGCTCCTATCAGATCTGAGATATAATCCTGCAAACATTCCTCTAGGAACAGAAATAGTCCGCTCTCCCTCTGAGACTAATGGACTTTCCCTTGGAGGGGGAATGTGGTTGCAAGTTGCACTTGAAAATGTTTTGCTAAAAACTGTCTCCGTTTTTTTGGCTTCCCTGAGTTGTAGCATTTTTTCACTTTAGCGTGCTCTTTGTTTGAACAGTCAGGATGGAGTACAACTTTCTAAACTGCACCTCATCTCAACACTGCATTCACATGGCTGTATGTGTTCTGTGAAATGCGGTCCCCGTCACGTTTTCTGGACTCCCCACAGTTCATGTGAGATGAACTCATTGCACTTTAGTGATCTATGATGCTGTGAGTTCCAGCCCAACTGCCGGTCTACTGTCCAGTACTCAAATGATGCTGTGAGTATAGGAGAGTAGACCCGAGGTGGGGCTGGAGCTCACAGCATCATATGGGGCCTGGTTTGCCGTTCGTTGTCATCCTATTCTTCATGTACATGTAAATGACGAGCCATGTTTATTCCTGGAAAACTGTGGGGGAGGAGGGGGGGGAGTATGGCACAAAAGTAGGCTTGATTATTATGCGCACTTTAGAGACCTCCTACCCTACTTGTTGATGCTAGTTAGGACTGGTTATGAAAACACACTGTAGTGTTAAAATTTGGTGTGTTAACCAACATGGCAATTGTCCGATTATTTACCTACTGAAATTTGAAGGACTTTGAGTGAGCTCTGTGATTTGATGATAAAGAAATAGTCACGAATATGTACAACGATCTATAATTGTTTGATGTTTGTTTCAAAATGTTGAAAACTCAATAAAAACATATATATAAAAAAAGAAAGAAATGGGGCCTGAAGAAAAACAGAACACGACGTAGAGCAGGGATCTCAAACTCGTGGCCCTCCAGCTGTTACAGAACTACAATTCCCATCATGCCTGGACATTCTTCGGCTACCAGGGCATGCTGGGAGTTGTAGTTTCGCAACATCTGGAGGGCCACGAGTTTGAGATCCCTGACGTAGAGCAAGCTACTGTAGTGCATGAAAATGCATCCAATGACATGAGAAGCAGTGAATGAACATGTGAGGGGGGATGGGAGTGGGGGAAGAAAGGCAATCCACAGTGCTGACACAACATGGTATCTTCAGTCTTGATACAAAGTGTTGAGCTACATTCACATGACGTGAAAAACGGACGTGTGACGGCTGTTTTTGTAATGGCTGTCACATGGAAGTTTTTTTAAAACCAGTTGAAGTCAATGTTTTTAATGGCCAGTGAATAGCCTCCATAAAAAAATAAGATGTCCTGTTTTTGGCCATTTTCACCGCCTGATGGGCCCCATTGAAATCAATGGGAGGGTTTTTAATGGCCACTTAGAGAGGAAGGTACCCATCTAACAGCTGTTAAAACAGGGTACACTAGTGAGAAATTGTGTTTTAAGGGTTAAAAAAAAATCACCTCTTCACTTGCACAAGCAGAGTTGATCCTCTTTTTCAGCGTGATCGCTGGTAGAGCATGGTGACATCATCACGCTGGAAGCACAGGTCCTTCTGCATCAAGTGAGGAACGACTGTCCCTACAGATGTATGAGGTGAGTATTTGTTGTTTTTTTATTGTTTTGTTTTTAAAATACTATGGGGGATGTTATGAGTTCTGGAGGCCTCTAGGCCATTTGTAGTGGCTGTTTTTAACTGCCATTAAAAAAGGATGCAAAACGGCCATCAAAAACAGACTAACGGTGTGTCCGTTTTTCATGTCGTGAGAACGTAGCCGTAATCTTAAAAGATAACAAGAGATGGTAAGAGAAAAAGATAAGACAAAAAGGAAAGGGAAGAAGATGGCTAGTGGCTCTTATGGCTGGGGGGGCAACAGGAAGACACGGTACAATGTCTGCTCACTATTTCCTTTATTCGGGGAGAAAGCTTTAGGGTTTTGGGAATGCTAAGGGCCAAGGAGCCCAAATTTTTAAAAACTTGTGGTGAGTTTTGAGAAATCCAACCGGAAGTTTCTTCAAACTGACCTTATCCACCCAATTTTGGAAAGAAGATGCAATCACTTGACTCCAATAAAGAGGGCTTTAGGGATTTAGCTGCAGCAATTAGGTGCGTGGCTATATTAGATCTGGCAAGGGAAAATGTGTTGTCCTTCTTCGGTTACGCTGAGAGAGATGTCCACTGAGCAGACCTTCCAAATGGATAGCTGTATCTGATGCCAATAAGGTTTAATCAAGGGACATTTCCACCATCTGTGGGAGATCCTGTCTTTCTTGCATCGGCAACAAATACCATTATCAGTCAGTTGATGGGCTTGAAGTCATTCAGGAGTATGGTACCATCTAGTACTTTATAGTGGTTCTCCTGTAATCTAATGCAAGATGACAAACCTTAAGACTTTTGCAGAACACTTATTTCAGAGTTGGACAGAGAAATACCTAGATCACTCCCAAGCACACAAAAATTCAGATTTTTTTTTTTTAGTAAAAGGGCTGCAGTGACCAAGGTGAGCTTGAAGGTATGTCAATTTCCTAGTGGAAGGGTTTTCAACTTCAGGTACAGGTCTCTGAAACTCTTATAAGGGACATCTGAAGGAGGATGTAGTATTAATTGTCTGGCTTTCTGTATGACGTTGTGTCAGAAAGGATATCTCCTTTCCATTAAGAGCCTACCTGATTATGTCCTTATCTAGCAGGCCCGGTATTGGGATGAGTTCCTGTATGGTAAAAGGTTGGAATTTGAAGCAAAGGCCCTATGTTCCTGCAAGTATTCTGGGATGTGGCTAGCTGGAAGTACAGGAGATGGCGTTGACGTGGGAATCCCATGTTTCACGTGTCCCTTTTTTTAAATTTTAAGCAATGCACCTTTTGTTTTCAATCTCTCACTTCCCCTGGTTGACTTTAGTGTTAAGTCTTCCGGTGTAAAGTCCTTTCGTCATGATTCTTCCGAAAGAAGGCAACCAGTAGATCAGGATCTACAGGTAGATATTGTGTGGGTCCTGAGTAAATCGCAGTGTCTTCAGCTGGACATACACTAGAACTTGTAGATTGTAAGCCCTCACGGGCAGGGCCCTCTCTCCTTCTGTAAAAGTCTGTAACTCGTCTGCTTATTGCAGTTGTCTGTATTATGTATGTATACCCCTTTTCACGTGTACAGCGCCACAGAATGAATGGTGCTTTAATAATTTATAATAAAGATTTTGTAATTTTCTAAATGACTAGGCTTTCACAGCAGGTCTATAAAGTTCTGTTGACAACGTCCTCCTATAGTAAAACAGCAGCTCGATGATCTTGGCTTCTAATGGTAGACTCAAAGAACTTTACAAGGATTAGTAACAACTGAAAAAAGGCCGACATGTCAGATCAGCCTTGTGGTGAGGGTCTAATTGACCTTTTTTGGCCATTGAAGTAAGTTCCAGTTCATGATATAACATCTCAGTTGGCTCTCATCATTTAGCTTCATTTACATGAAGCAGTTATTGGCACTGCATGTGCCGAATAATCATTTGGTGCATACACTTTCCTTATTGTCAGGACATCCACATTTACACAATGTGATGTGTTTCTGATAACTCATAATTCTGATCCACATGAAAGATGAGATCGAATAAGAGAGTATCTCCTTCAGCCTCTACCACATTCATGCACGACTGCTGCTCAGTTCAAAAGGTGGAGAAAGATCCTCATTCTCATTATTAGTGTGGGTCCCAGCAGTAGCACCCATAAAGATGAGACACATCACCTATCTTATGGATAG
The DNA here is from genome assembly GCA_900303285.1 of Rhinella marina. Classification (NCBI taxonomy): domain Eukaryota; kingdom Metazoa; phylum Chordata; class Amphibia; order Anura; family Bufonidae; genus Rhinella; species Rhinella marina. Next base: position 53,145 of record ONZH01002182.1, on the reverse strand, counting down.
AAGACAAGTGTCGATTCTGGGAAATCTTTTATAGGTCACAGTCTGTAACGTATATGAAGTTGCTTCTCATCTGTTCTTCAAACAGGAGGTTTTTTTTTCATTATGGTAGAGTTTCCTGAAGTTTGGTTTCCTGATCTAGGTATTTACTACTCTCCTCCTCTTGACCCCCCGATGGACAGTTTGGCTAAGACATCTGTACTTTTCTTGTAAATTTTTTCAGTCTGAGTCACCGTTTCTGGTGGAGGATGGGAAGAAAGTTGAAAAATGGCCAAACAAAATACAGATGTTGGAGCTGGGGCTGATCACTAATGGCTGCCAGATGCGACTGTAATTTCCCCAGGACTGGAGGTTTGGGGAGGAGGGGAGGTTGTAGTCACTCTGGTATTGCCAGTCCTTGAAGTAAACAATGAGACTGGTGGTGTCCTGTCATTTCTTCATATTGTTTAGATCTTATGGTCTGACCTAGGTTTTAATGATTCAGCGTAGAAGTTTTGTTATTGTCACTACCTTAGTCCAGCTGTTTCTCTTTGAGTCCTTGATTTATTACATTTAGCTGGTCCAGTGTTGTATATTTCCACCTCAATATCACCTTCCTAGGTCTCTATTTAAAGGGTCCTTCCAAGACTTAAACATTGATGGCTTATCTGAGGATAGTCCACGAGTGTCTGACTGCTAGAGGTCTACCCTCTGGGGCTCATTTATTGGTCCCATTCAAGTGCTGATCAAGGGCAGTACCTAGTTTGGACTCCACCAAACAATTATGGCCTACCCTAAGGTTACATAGAACTGAATTAACATATTGTCTTACCAGACTATCTCAATGGACACACCCAACCTGTGTTTTACATATGCTCCCCTATGAGGGGTGCATACAGGTGCTGGGTTCTGGGGATTTAGATAATCCAAACCTTCTATATGTGTTATACCAAGCACCAACCTTTTACAGTGATCTTGTCAACTGCTCAGTAGTTGTAAGGCCTCCTACACATGACCGTATTCATTTTGCAGTCTGCAAAATACAGATGTGGTCCGTGTGCATCCAGCACTTTTCACAAGCCCCACTGTAGAAATGCCTATTCTTGTCTCCAAAACAAACAAGAATAGAACATGCGGCATGTTCTTTCATTTGCGGCCGATCACATGCGTGTGCTGTCTGCATTTTTTGTGGCCCCGTAGAAATGAATGGATCTGCATTCAATCCGCAAAAAATGCAGACGGAAAATGTGTGCATGGGGCTTAATATTGAATGGGTAACTGATTGACTATTTTTAAGGCTAGTGTGGCAGTCAAATGTCGGGAGGAAAGCATTCCCTCCTGGCAGTCGCTATAAGAGGAGACCGCTACTATTACATGTATCAATCTCCTCTGCAACATGGGGAGGAGTGACTATGCCATCGCTAATCCCCATGCTGTATAGTGGTTTTCCGGCACCAGATTGTTATTGGGCACCACAATCTGGTGCCGGAAATGATAATGTCAAAAGATTTGGATTGCCCAATGAAATCGGCAGTGTAATACAGGCTTTAGAGACTGTAAAACCTTGCCCATTAGTGCAAAGCATTTTGGGTGTATAAAGTAGTGTTTATACATAATCTTCAACTTGGCACACAATGTAGTGACCTAATGTGTCTAGAAAACTAGGCGTATGTTGGATGTGGAGGTTGGCAAATGAAGGGAGTTGTAGTCCACTTGAATCTAGGTGGACAACTTTTCGGTTTCTGTCTTCTAGTAAGTCAGGCATGTGTTTGATAACCATAACTTGCCTTTGTTTTTTGTAAAGCAGAGAGGGGCAAACAAGAGTGTGTGGTCTCCTGTATGTATTTCACGCTCCATGTTTACGTCAGTGTCCACGTGTGTTCCCTTTATTTGACATTTTCCATGTGTACAGACACCCTGGCGTACTGAATGGGATTAGTTCAGTGATAGACAATTGAAATGTCAGTTCCCCCTTGGGTGATTAGTCATATGGCATTAGCAGTACCTGGTAGGTTAATTAGGAGCCTGGCATTTAAATCTTCTCCTCATTCTCTAAGCTAACAAGTCCTGTTACATAGACCTGTACTATTATATATTTAATTGGAAATAGGTAGGGTGCCCTTGGAGAGGACACTAACAGTGACCCCTTCAGGCCGCATACAGTTATTACTGGCCACTGAAAAAATTGATCATTTGTGCATAACTTTTGTAATGTACTTTTTTTGAAAACTCAGTTACAACAGGGACGGTAAATTACAGTTATTTATATTTGATATAACTTCAAATGTAATTTAGAAAGTAGCACCTTTTAAAGGGATTGTCCATGTTTTTTTTTCCCCTCCCTCTTTACCTGTTATCCTGTCAAGCAATCTGAACTAAGTTTACATGCAGGGACTGCACACGACCTAAGAACTGAAACCCAGTGACAGGAGACTGATCAGTATAGTTCTCTTGACAGGTCCTGCTTGGTTTAAAAAAAAATGTGGACAACACCTTTAAAGTTACATTGTCAAATCAAGCAGGCTTTGTAGCATACAATAGGTGAGATGTGTTTTGGCTCCATGAACTTCTCCCCTCCCTCCTCCCTGAGGAATGCATTTTGTCTGTCTGTTAAACCTCTTTTTTGTCAGCCTGCCATCCTCACAAAGCTTCTGCAGAAGTGTTCAAATTGACTATGCATCTATAAAATGATATAAAGTACTGCCGCTCTTGGGTTCTGTGGTGGCACCTTAGTAGTAATATACTTTTAAGGGCAGTCTCCATTTTGAAAAAAATCAGCTTGGGTTGTTTGTCTGGGGTGATGGACCAACCGTAAAAGGAATCTGGGCAACCAAAGAATCACTTTGAGTCCCCAGCTGAAGATGGAGGAGACCAAGAGATGGACACTAGAATTGTAGATAACGTGTATGGAAAGTCCCTAGCATTGTCATATCACCAAACAGAGCCTGATAGATCTGCGGGACTATGAGTATCTTCTAGAAATAAAGTCCCTGTTGTTTTGGTTTTAGTCAACCTATTTTATTAAAAAGCCTCTCATTTTGAGAGCAGAAGGAGTTAATTTTTTGTGGTTGCATTTTCATATCACATCCAGGCCCCACCATAGTTTGTTTTTCTGGTTAAGTCATCCAGTTTGGCCCACAGGACATTTGGCTTTCTGGAAACTTCACACTGCACTCCATCGTGCTAGCTAGAGATATGCAAAGTGACTCAAGCCCTTTCAATCCTTGGCCAGCTCCGGGCGTCTCTAAGGGCTGACGAACTGGACAACACCATTATAGACAGTTGCCAAGAAAAATGACGCCGATGCTTAAGTAAAAACTCCTCTGTCTGCATGTGAAGACACTGGGACTGTTGTCCTTGGTAAAATTCTTCACAAATGTTACTGTACTTTAAAAACCAAAAACTTTTTCGGAAATATTAAAAACATATGTTTGTAGAGTAAGGCCGGATAGCTAAATGAGGCCGTACACGGGAACAAACATTTCAGCCTCTGTTGCGTCTTATAGGGGTAGTAGAAGTGACCCTCTGTGCATCTAGTTGGAGGGTGGGGGCCCATTAATTGATGGAGATTGTCTCTATTTCCCATTGGTTTCCCATCAGGTAGTCATGCATGAACAATCAAGTTCTTGGGCAGCTTCATTCTTGAAATGTATGAAGGAGCTACCCGTTTATGGGCTCGGATTACAATTTACCTTTAAAGGGAACCTGTCATTAACTTTATGCTGCCCTCACTGAGGGCAGTTTAAAATAGTGACAGAATTGCTGGTTTCAGCGGTGTGTCACTCATGAGCTAAAAGTAAGTGGTTGCCGAGAACCAGCATCATAATCATTGCAGCACAGGCCTTGAAAAGAGTCAAATCTACCAGAGAAGAGTCATGGTTATTCCTAATCTCCTGCTCTCCCCACCCATCTGCTGATGATTGGCAGTTCTCTCCTAGAGAGAGAGAGAGAGAAAACTAGGTAGAAGACTGTCAATCATCAGCAGGTGGGCTGGGAGAGCAGGAATTCATGAATAACCAGGACTCTTCTCATGAAGATTTGAGTCTTTTCCAGGCCCAATCTGCAATGTTTGTGATGTTGGTTCTCGGCAACCACTTACTTTTAACTTATAAATGTCAGACCGCTGAAATCAACTCGCCTGTCTCTACTTTATTCTGCCGTTAGTATGGGTAGCATAAAGGTGATGACAGGTTCCCTTTAACACTTCTAATACTTTAATGCTAATGATCCATTCAACCTGCCCTAATAGTAGTCCACGTTTTTACCTGGGTGTCTTGTAATACATTCCCCACCCCCTGCCACTAATAGTGTTCATGTCACACCTGGTTGTGTCTGTTTTCAATCTGGAATTCCTGGTAAAGGGCCATTATGCAACCCTGCGCCCCCGCTATGGACTCTGATATAGAAAATTAAGGTTACCATGAACCATATTGGATTTGGCTCTGATTCTGCAGATACAACAATAAGCAGATGCCATGTAGCTGTCATCCACAGATACTGCTGTATTGACTTTTTTTAAGGCTGGAATCACACATGGCTTTATTAATTTTTTTGAGCCATAGCCACGAGTGCATTCATTGGGAATGAGAAATGAAAAAGGAGAACGTCTCCTTCTGGATCCACTTCTGGCCCTGACTAAAAAAAAAAAAACTACATCAAAAGTGACTTATGGTTTCAGCCTGAAGAGTAATTCAGCTCCCAATTAATTTTAAATTTCTATAATCCAGAAAAGTTCCTAGGAAATAGGTTATAGTAAGCAAATTTGTTCACTCAGGATAGAGCCCACATTTCATACTCTTTCCCGTTGTAGGAGCTTTCTCATGTACTTATTGTGGACCTCTACTCAATGAATGCACTGTGTATGAGGAATTAGAAGGAAAGTGACAAATGCTCTGAATTCAGTATCAGAATAGTTGTCACGTTTCACACAAGTACAGCCATTGTTCAAGTAAATAAAATATATAATACTGCCCCCAACACTTGAACACTTGCTGCCAGGTTCTGCCAAATATTACGGCTGATTGTAGGAGGTACCAGCAGCAGGACAACCTGTAATCCGTTTTCTACATGGACAGCCCCTTTAAGGATTTGCTTGACTGATGATATCACCATCATGATGTCATCAAAAACTTTCCCTTTGTAAACAGAAAATGAATTTAGATGTTGTGCCCTATGGCTCTTCTGCCACTTTAGAGGGCACCCAGTAGGTTTGGTACCCCTTTCCTTATATCATCTGCCCCTGAAACCCTTTGTGGCACTATATGGAGTAAATCTGCTTCTCGTTTCTGTTTTTTTTTACATTCTGACTTGCTGTGGACTTTAACAACCCACACATGGAATCCAAAAGTTCTGATAATTGCTGACTGGCTTACATCACTTGCTGCCTTCTTAAAGGGCCGGCACATTTTCACAGATATGACTGTATATAGCTGTGCGTGTATATACAATACACCTCAAGAGCGGTGAGTTTCTAATTTTCTTTCCACAGCTTTACATACATGAGGGTGTTAATGATATGCAGGAAGGTTTCCTAGGAAGGGCACAGTGTGATATGACCAGCCATTTTAACCCTAGGGCAGCCTATCGGTGTAGTGTCCTATCCTTGTAATGGGTCACTGCTTCCTATTCTATGCTATTAGAATTATCCAACTCTTACTCTGTTATTCCACTGACAGTGGGCAAATTCTGGTTGCCACCTAGCTTTCCTAGAGCCCTGAATGGCAACTATGTCTAGTTATGTGGTAGGACAGCCATGCTTCTTTTTCATGCCTAAACAGATCTGCCTTTCAGGGGGTTGGCAAAGCTAGGTAACAACCTCTGGCTTGGTGGCCATACTGGTGTTTACCCATTTCTCGGAAATCACTATAACCAACAATAAATGGATTATTAATGACGCAGTTTGGATGTTCATTACATTACCGCTGGACCCCCTGCTGCGTCCTAGCCAGGGATTACAAATATCGCCAATTAATCCTCCGCTGCCTGTGGAAGATGATACCTCATTTATGAGTAAAGTTCCTGGAAAACAGCTTTCAGTAGGCCTATTGATTCCAGGCGTAATTAACACTTCACCCCCCGCAAGGCCCGTGTTTTGTTACTGGTTGGGGCCTATAATGAAGTCAGCGCCCCTATACACATGAAACACTGATGGAAAGCAGATCTCTATATGATCTGGTATTCAATGTACGTTTTTTCTGCTATGAATTCCTAATCGGCTGCACCGGAGGCCTCTTACTGTTCACACCTCTCTTCGCCGAATGTCTGAGAAAGTTGGGTGACACCATTAAAGTTCGTGCAAAAAGAATTTTTTGGCTCGCCTATAGTTCTGAATGGCATATCCGCTATATGCAGTCACCCCCATCCGATATGGTTCACTGTAATCATACCATACAATAGGTAAATTATAAAGCGCCATGCAGTATGATATCCATTTAACACATCAGCCAAATAAACCATTTAAGCAGCAGAATCCCGTAATACCGAAGTAAATGCTCTAATACCAGACATACAGTTACCAACGGTTCCAGATATAAAGTTATCTAATAAAAGTGCTATACATAAATATTACTGCGGTACCAGTTTGGGGCATTTCCAGGACCACACAAAATCTTTTGTGACTTTCTGAGCGCTATGCCTCTCAGCGCCACCTACAGATTTAGAGTGAAAATTTGGTCAAAATTTCCCTTTTGTGACACATTTACGAAGTGCAACTTTTTAAAAAATATTAACAACTTCACACCAGGCATCCCCCAGGCGTATCTTTACTGAAATAGGCGCAACCACATTGCATTTGCGCCAAGTTTAATATTCCTGTCCACCATGTTCAGAAATTTGGCGCAGCTGGGCATAGCCAATAATCAATCCCCCCCATAAGGTTTACTCAACTGCTCAGTCCCCAGCCACTGTAGAATCTGATGGTCCAAAACGCTTTTATTTCTGGTGCCTCAGCGTTGACGTCACCAACTACTCCATGTGCTTCCTCCAGCCAAACACTGGCGCTCAGCGGTCATGTGAGGTCCATCATCACTGCAGCTAGGACCTCTGAGTCCAGTGATTGGCTGCAGTGATCACGTAGAGTAGTTGGTGACGTCTTGCCTGCAGGGCCAGAAAGAAAGACGGGCAGGACTGTGGAGCTGGAACACTGGGAGACTGAGCAGGCTCATCAAGATCTTCTGGGGTTCTTTTCTTTGCCAGATGAGAGGAGCTTGAGTTCTGTTCAGTCATATATGGCAGGATTTATTAAGATTGCTGTGAAGGAAAGCTGGCTTAGTTACCCATGGCAAGCAATCAGATTCCAGTTTGATAAATCTCTCCCCATTGACTCTGTCTATCTTATCTATCTATCTATCTATCTATCTATCTATCTATCTATCTATCTATCTAGTCATTGGGAATTTAAAGGGAAACTTCCCCCAAATAATGTGGTCTCCTCTGCCCTGTGTCTCTGAGGCCTGCATCTATGCAGTGATTGTTTTATTTGAATGTCGCACCCCCAGCTTTGCGGCCAAATAGAGTCATTCCTTGCTGGGAGGGGTTCTCCTGTGATGGACTCCAGATGTTAATGCCGACTGGACCTGGCAGCCTCCATACACAAGAGACTGATTTCCTGATGAAGGCCAAAATCCTGCACATTTGTGTGCAGCGAGGTCCTAGAGATCCGACATTGTAATTTTAATTGTGTTCAGTACTTTACTCTTTTGTGTGTATGTGTGTGTGTATATATATATATATATATATATATATATATATATATATTTACACAGTAAAATTCCTTTAATCTGGCATTTGATAATCCGGTACTGATTTCTACAGCAAAGAACCACAATATAATGTGAATTAGGAACTTCTTGTGGTAGCAGATGTTGAGTCCATGAAGTTTCTCAAACTTTACAAGTAAGTTTAATTTGCTCCCTGATAATCCAGAATATCTGATAACGCAGCTCCTAATTGTGTTGATGCTGAATTAAAAGGGTATTCCCATATTAAGCAAGTACTGAATATGCACAGGGCTTCAGTGGAGGGGGTTCTCTTTTGAACTGTATGGAAAGTACGCCAGGGTGAGGGAATAGGTGGATAGAAGTCATGGTACCCCCACTATCTTCATTCACTGGGACCCTCATCTATCGGGCATTTATGGCGTAAAAATACTGCTATAACTGGGAACAGTTGGTGTTGCAGTTTAGCACTACAGCAGTGTCTTTTGGTGTACTGCACTCAGGAAAGTTACAGTTAGAGAGCCCACTGCTAAGATGACTGATAAGGAGCTGTAAGACTTGACATAAGGGGATGGCCACACTTTACCTGCCACATTAACCCTTGCCTAGGACGACCATTACAGAGCAACTCTTCGCTGTGACACTTAGAGGGGGTACTGAGCTCGGGTCTATGACTTCCCTATGTTGTATTGTGGGAGATCGTGGGCATGGCTCAGCAAGTTCTAGTTTTCCAGAATAAGGTATAAGGCAAATATGAAGCATCTTCAGGAGCTGCCACCAACCTCTGAAGAACCCACACTTTGTCTATTAGGTAACTGCATATGTAGCAATTCAATAAGATACTGTTTATCAGTTGGTGCAGCTGAAAACTTTGCTCATATAAGATAATGCATTCTGTCAAAGTTGTCGGAAGGCGCAAACTTACAGCATAATTGACCCCCTTGTCGACTTTGCTTGCTTTGTGTCCTCCTAAAAGAAAAAAAAGCAAATTCCATCAACATTCCTTGAAGAGAGAGAGTGTGAGCCTTCAGGTATCTCTAGTCCTCGACTGGCATAGCCCCCCCCCCCCCCCACCTGGACGATGGATTCCTGTCTCATGAAGAGATTCTTTGTACTTTTTTTTTTTCTTCCAGGTAACACCTGGGCTCGCATTTCTGCGCTCAGCAAGTCTGGATAACGCTGAGACTTGTCTACTTACCTCTAGGCTTGGAATATAAAACTGTAGCTCAGTGATATGGCTAGGCCTAGAGGCTAGCTTAACCCCTTCCCTCCCTGCCCTTCCAACCTCTAGGACAAGATTAGGGCTGCATTCCAGTACCATAATAATGCTCATCTAGTGGGATTTGAAAAGGCCCTTCAAAAAGTTCAGTCAGGGAGACATAAAATAGATTGTCCTCAGAGAAATTCAGAGTCAGTAACTTAGTCTTATTACTCTTCTGAAGCCCTGATAGGAACAAGCAAGGCATCAGGAGGACAGGACTGACATTTAAAGGGGCCATTTTGTGAATACAGTTGTGTCCACTGTTCTGTAGGAACAGTGGGTATCTGATCTGATGGGCACATCAACCTTGGGAATATGTCATATTCATCTGCCATCCTCTGTCATAACACCACCGATAAGAAATTAAAAAGCAGTATGTTGTGAAGATCTTTCAGATGACAAAATGGCTGCTGACTCGCTAGAACAAGTAGTCCTCAAGTCATGGTGAGGCTGAATGTGGTGACAGTACCACTCCAGCAGCATCGCCATCTTGAGATGTTGCCAACTCAACGACATGACCGGCCACAGATTTGGGTTATGACAGATAATTCAAAATGTTTCACGATTTGGCCTTCCCTATATGGTAGCTTGGATCATGGTCGACCATATGACCTGGCAGTGCAGAGCTTACCAAGACAGATGAGTGTCAGCGTTCTGAGGGGCAGATCACCTACCAGGGGCTGCTTACTTTTCCCTGTTGCCCCCTGCTGCTCTAGTCAACACTGAGCCCGGGGCTCCCTTTGGTCCATGGCCAGGAAGGATCTCAGTAGACACAGTAATGAGAATGTGGATGTGGTCAGGGGACCCTCGGCTGGAAAATAAATCAGACTCTGTTTCTGCCTATGTTACCGAGGAGGGAGAATGGGGGCTGTATGTGCGGATGATGCAATGCTGCCTGACTCTGTGTAATCCACAATGTGGAAAATATGAGCAGCCACAAACATCTGGTCCGCATCTCTCCTCTCTGGCCCTGCCTGCCTGTACACTAACCTCATCCTGGACACCATATTGCCTGGCATCATGGGCCTCTTTTGTCTCCATCTCGTGTCTCTCTGCCATCCCTTTCTTCTTTGATGCCAATTTCCAGTCCACAGTCACTTGTTTCCACTCACTAACAACAAGCAGAGACCCCATGAAAGTGATGAAGAATTGACACTCAAAATATATTAGTAAGTGTCAAGCTTTTTGCTCTTATCACTCCATTCCTGTGCCAAATCCAACTGTTTCCAAGGAGATATCCTGGCGTTATCCGCCTTTCCCACATTCCTGCAGTTTCCAAATTTTTTTTTGTCAGAAAGTGTGCCATGAGTCATGGAAAACTGATCAGGTTTCAGACTTGGAGTGTTTGTCTGGATATGTGGTTACTCCACGTAACTGTCTGGATTTGACCTCTTAATGCCGGCGCTGCTGCAGATGTCTCTTGCTTTATTAAAAACGGGTTTTCTAAGATTTTTTTTTAATTTTTTTATACTGTTGACCTATCCTCCTCTGGACAGGTCATCCGTATCTGATGGGTGGGAGTCTAACACCTGGGATCATCTGCCGATCAGCTGTTCTGAGATGACACTCCTGTGATGACTGCGGCCTTCTCTCAGATCACCAAGCACAGCACCGTACATTGTATAGCAGCTGTGCTTGGTATTGTACACAGCCCCATGCACTTCTATAGGATTGAGCTGCTCCTAGGCCATGTGTACAATGAACATGATGTCACTGGCCTAGGAAAACAGGAGCACCGCTACCTTCTCGAACAGCTGGACGGGTTTTGGGCCCCCACCGATTAGATACTGATGACCTATCCAAAATCTCTGAAAACCCCTTTAAGGCTCATAAAATTTAAACTGACATATCGCCCTCACCTTTGTCCATTTTTAAAGGGATCATTCAGAAATTAAATGGCTGCTATACTTTAAATCAACAGCATACAATGGAAAAATATAGCGGTACAGTAAAGGTCCTTTTACACGGGCCGATTATCGGCCGAAAAATCGTTCCTAGGAACGCTAGTGCCGATAATCGGCCCGTGTAAAAGTGGCCCTAATCAGCCGACGAACGCTCGTTCGTCGGCTGATTGGATCTTTTGGTTTCTGCCGTTTACACAGGCCGATGTGCGCCTGACAGTATGGAGCTTCCCGGCCGCACGAGTGATACAGCGATCACTCGTGCGGCCCGGCGCTCGATTCATCGGGCCGTGTAAAGGCTCCCTGCCCGAGCGCCGATATCGCTGATCGGCGCTCGGGCAGGGAGACACATCGGCCCGTCTAAAAGGGCCTTAAGTGTTCCTGGAGGTTGTACTGATGATGATGGGAGCATGGATTATATGTAAATGCCAGCCAGAGTATGTATAGGCCTCCTGACTCACCCCTGGGAGATAATCATAGGGCAGTTGGATTTTAAGCCTGACCCTCTTATTTTTGGGGAGATAAGCCGCCTCCAGAGGCTTCTCACCCGTTGAGAATACATGCACACTCACAACTTTCGGGAAGTGGGATACTGAATTGCAGTACATTAAAGAGGTTGTGTGGTTTCAGATATTTATGACATATCCTCAGGATATCAGATCGGCGGGGGGTGCCAGAAGTTGGGCCTCATTGATTAGATATTGATGACCTATCCTGAGGATAGGTCATCGATATTGGAAATCGGACAACCCCTTTAAGTTGCCTGAGCATTTATATATGACACCGCAAACGTACAGCTTTGAATCACAAGTAGTGCACTTGAACCCTTTCATCACACCCCAAAAATAGGCTCCAGACCAACAAAACTAGTAAAGTCCCTCTAAATAAATAAAGAACCCAGACCAGATCCCCCTAAATACAGACACCCTCAGCATATTAAGGGCACTGATTTGCCTGCTCATCCAGTAGGCCTCCCCTTTTTCAGGAGTCTGGTGGACATTTCTGGAGAGTTGTTCTTATGGCCACTGCCCCATCGGTGTCTTCACAGCCTAGTAAGTGGTTTGTACAAATCTTTGAATTGTCGCATTGAATACTAGTTAGAAAAATAAACTTTCCGCACCCCAGAGATGGGAGATGCCCATAGCACTGCACTGGATCTTTGTACATATGTGTTTGCTGAGGCTCTTCACACTTATGGGCGGCTGGTTCATGACGAGTTCACACTCCGCTCTGCCTGTACTGTACACACAATGGGCGTTTGTATTTGGACATCCATATGGGATGTGCTCAGCTGGGGAGAGGGCCGGAGACTGCTGTTTACATAGGAGGGAGGGGAGGTCTGGTAGCATCCTGTCCTACCCTGTGCTCACCAAAACAATAAAATCATTATACAGTCATTCCGCAGTTCTGTCTGTTCCTAGGAAAGCTTGGTGACAGACAGTATGCCTTCTACAGGGTTCACCCTGAAACAGATGTATACTACCTTACTAGTAATGGCAGCCATATTGTTCGTAATCTACATTTCCTAGAAGAACAAAATGGACCCCATGAATGCATGAGGACATTTAATGCCACAGTGCTCCCTAGCCCAGAAGGTTCTCCAAAGATATAGCTTCACGTAGTTGCATTGTTCACTAGTATCCACCATATTTCAGGAACTTCAGGAAGTTGGAGGGTGTCAGCTGCTGAAAATAGCAGAACCGACTTCTCAGGAAATAAAACATCATAAAATATCCTGATCTCCCTGAGCGCAGGGTCATCTGCATCACAAGTGACGCTGTGGTGACAATAGTCACCAAATAAAGGGTTCTGCCCAGAGCTCAAGATGGTAAGTGTTATCATGGGAGCACTGAGGCACGATTAAGAAAGAAAATGCAGTAAGAAGCTTTTTTTCTCCATTGTTTTTGTCACGGTTGCCTGATCGGTGCAGGATCTTGAACTCTTATGTTTTGTGTATATATGGGGCCTTTAAAGGGTTTCTGTCACCAGATTTGGGCATACTAAACAGGATGGCATTTGCAATGTGCAAATGCCACCTGATGCCCAATCTGGTTTTCTTACAGTAATCAGATCATCCGTTTTCTTAAAAAAAGCACTTTTATAATATGTAAATTAGGCGTACTAGGTGCAAGAGGCGTTTACCTTGCACCTAGTAATCGCCGTGTTCCTACCTCTAGTGCCGCCTCCTTCTTCCTGATTGACAGGGCCAGGCAGCTTGCTCGATGAGCTGCCGGCCCTGACCTCGATCGAAATCCCGCGCCTGCGCCGTGTAGGCTAAATTCTGCGCAGGCGCAGATAGTTCACCCGGCCGCCCGGCTCCTGCCTCTCTCACTGCGCCTGCGCCGTGCGGAGTAAAAGCGGCGCAGGCGCAGTGAGTTCCGCCGGCTCCCGGGTCTCACTGCGCCTGCGCCGCTTTTACTCCGCACGGCGCAGGCGCAGTGAGAGAGGCAGGAGCCGGGCGGCCGGGTGAACTATCTGCGCCTGCGCAGAATTTAGCCTACACGGCGCAGGCGCGGGATTTCGATCGAGGTCAGGGCCGGCAGCTCATCGAGCAAGCTGCCTGGCCCTGTCAATCAGGAAGAAGGAGGCGGCACTAGAGGTAGGAACACGGCGATTACTAGGTGCAAGGTAAACGCCTCTTGCACCTAGTACGCCTAATTTACATATTATAAAAGTGCTTTTTTTAAGAAAACGGATGATCTGATTACTGTAAGAAAACCAGATTGGGCATCAGGTGGCATTTGCACATTGCAAATGCCATCCTGTTTAGTATGCCCAAATCTGGTGACAGAAACCCTTTAAGACTTTTTTCAGAGAACTTTTTGCTTCCCTCGCAGTATTCACATTACTCAGCTAGAAGTCATCCTGTTTACACTGTGCTGCTTGTCACTTGCTGTGGTCCTAGTGGGAGGTCTAGGCCGATTTACTGGTGGCCTGTTTACAACCCCCCATACACTCTGTCACCCAAACCATAAACACTGTTCCATATTGTCTTTTCCCACCGGTGTAGTGCTGTCCTGTCATTATATACATCTTGAATCTCAACTATATCCATCTCCAGAAATGCTAGTGACAACCATATTCTCCCTTCTTGTATCAATGTATTGAAAATTATACTGTTTACGAGTCTTCGAAAGTTGGTCGATAACCCTTGTGTGTACGATAATGATTCCCAATCAGTTTTGAGGTGGACGGTAGTAATTGTGATTGTCATAGCATTCCCAAAATGTCTGCCCTTCCTAGCCATGTAAGTAATACTATTGTTATCCTGTAATGATTTGAGAGGCCTAACTTCTCCTGTTTTTTCCTTCCACAGCACTTCTCGGAGCTCCTCGATGACACAGCCCTTTTAGATGCCATTGGACAACTCATTGGAGATCCTTTCCTGACAGAGAAATATGAAATGATGGAAGTGGAGAATCCGAGTTCTCCATCTCCCATGATTAAGGCAGAACATAGCTACTCCCTGTGTGGAGATTCACGCCCGCAGTCGCCCTTCACTCATGGATCTTCAGATGACAACTTTAGTGATGGTATACATAATAATTATTTTGTATGGGGTGGTGGTGCTATTTGGTGTAAGAGGAATAAACTACAACTACCTCATGAGCACTCTGGCCTCATGTATGATTGATCTCGTCACTGGTATGATTGCTCTAAGATAAGTGTGGCCTGAGTTGAAATAATGTGGCCCCAGTGAATGTAAGCCTCCTATACTTGGGGTGTGAGAAATGTGGCCTGAGGTGAAATAATGTGGCCCCAGTGAATGTAAGGCTTCTATATCTGGGGTGTGATAAGTGTGGCCTTAGGTGAAATAATGTGGCCCCAGTGTATGTAAGGCTCCTATACTTGGGGTGTGATAACTGGTGCCTGAGGTGTAATATTGTAGCCCCAATGAATGTAAGTCTTCAATACTTAGGAGGGGGGGTTAGTCTGGCCTGAGGTGAAATAATATAGTCCCAGTGAATGTAAGCCTCCTATACTTGGGGTGTGAGAAATGTGGCCTGAAGGTGAAATAATGTGGCCCCAGTGAATGTAAGTGCTTCTATATCTGGGGTGTGATAGTGTGGCCTTAGGTGAAAATAATGTGGCCCCAGTGTATGATAAGGCTCCTATACTTGGGCGTGTGATAACTGGTGCCCTGAGGTGTAATGATTGTGGCCCCAATGAATGTAAGTCTTGCTATACTTAGGAGGGTGGGGGTTAGTGTGGCCTGAGGTGAAAATAATGTTAAGTCCCAGTGAATGTAAGGCTCCTGTACTTGGGGTGTTGATAACGTGGTGCCTGAGGTAAAAATAATGTGGCCCCAGTGAATATAAGGCTCCATATACTTGGGGTGTGATAGTGGGTGCCTGAGGGTAAAACAATGGTGGCCCCAGTGATGTTAAGGTGCCTGTAGTGTGGCCATTAGGTGAAATAATGTGGCCCCAGTGTATGTAAGGCTCCTATACTTGGGGTGTGATAACTGGTGCCTGAGGTGAAATAATGTGGCCCCAGTGAATGTAAGACTCCTATACTTGGCGTGTGATAAGAGGTGCCTGAGGTAAAATAATGTGGCCCCAGTGAATGTAAGGTGCCTGTACTTGGGGTGTGATAAGTGGGGCCTTAGATGAAATAATGTTGCCCCAGTGAATGTAAGGCTTCTATACTTGGCGTGTGGTAAGTGTGGGCTGAGGTGAAATAATGTGGCCCCAATGAATGTAAGGCTCCTGTAACGGTCAAACAGTTACCAAATAGACACTAAAGAAAGAGACATCAACAGCGCCTTATCCTGGACTCTGGTCTCATTGGGGCCCCTTTTCATGTTTTGTTAAAGGGGCCCCTGGTCACTTGAACATTAGTAAGTGAAAAAATTATTTTGACAGAGTGAGTGGAGAATGTAACCAGCCCTGATGTTTGCTAGTGACAAGGAACAAGTCGGTGTTATTTCCTGGAGCTGAAGTCAGGGACGGGCAGACATTACAGGTATAGCTGGTCTTTTATGTTTGGATAACCTGACACTTTCCCTGAGAAGCAATTCAGGAGATGCTTCCGCCAATGTATATGGATACTGTACCTAGACCCCTTTATAGGCAGCCTGAACATTGAACGATCAGGCAAGGGTTAAAGTCTCAGCACAGAAACACCCGAAAGCCATAAGGTGTGTGTCCCTGCTGACGTCAAGATCACACTTTACAGGCCAAATGTCTAATTCCTTCCTTGCTGGATGGCTGACAGGTCCTCAGTGCTTTGTCCCATAGCAGTAGAGGCTTGTGAGAGTATGTGGGTCAGCCAGAAGTGTGACACATTTCAGAATTTCTCAATGTCATCCCATTGTTCACCTCATGAAGATGTGAAACCTATCCCTCGATAAACACTACATGCTCTGTGTGGCTGGATATAAACCGCTTATACTCATAATCGGGGAGAGGCCCTTGATTTTAAACAGTACCCGTCACCTCTTCTGACATGTCTGTTTCTGGAGCATTGTTCATGTGAACTGTGTATTGTGCCACTCCTCTGTTATTCCTCCTGGAAATGTATCCACACTATTCCAGGTGGAAAAACTTCATGGAAAGTTCATTGAAGTATTTATATGTGTTGTCACTGTGCTTTCCACAGACCCCGAGTGGCGTATGCATTGGTGTGGCAGGGGTCATTCTAATTATTGCAGTGTTTGCCCAGTTACCCAGTGTCATCTCCTCTCCTATTCTAATCTTATATTCTTTTCTTCAAAGGGGATCTTACAAGTGAGGACTGGTGCCTTGGAGGGCAACTCACTCCTACCAAAGTTAAGATGGAGGTCCCTGTAGAAGAAAGTCCAGGCTTGGCTCCTTCTGTTACCCTTACCACCAACACGGTGACAACACCTCTTGAGGTGGAAGTACTGCCACAACTGCCAGAGACAGACCAGGTAAGTGCCATGTCACACCCATTGTCACCTCTTACACTGCCACATGGCTATATCCAGCCATCCTGTAGAGAATGAATTTTGTGGCAGTTCATGTCGCTCCATCAGGACAGAGGAACATGACCCCATCCTTGGGGTCCAAAAGGTCCACCTTCCACCGGCTAGGTAGCTATCACCCATATATAGGGGATAACTTTAATACTCGGCACAACTCCTTTAATAGAACCTGGAGATAAGTGACTGGTGGAAAAATGTGGGTACAATAAGATAGGACAGGTAAAAATATAACCTGCCATATACATGTTTCTTCTCATGGCGGACTGTCTGACATGCCCCCAGAAGTCCTACAAAAGTGCTTTATGCTCAAGAAAACCTGGTAATCTGGTATGTGACAGAAATGGCTCCATACTGGATTAGCAGGCATTTACCTGATAGACTGGCATTTCACGGGTATTCCGTGGATCCTTGAAGAAGATTGATATCCACCTTATCCCGTATGTTTCACAACGATGATGATAAAGCCCAAGACAAATGTGCTGGCTTCCACGGTGTGTCACTGAAGTCAGAGCAGGGACTTTGTCCGCTCTCATCATTAAGCTGTGCCATCTGATTGTCCGTGATATCACCCCTCTGTATTACAATGTGTGCCCTCATCTCTGATTGTTTATAGGCCATAGTCCATGACCGCTGACCTCACTGATCTTCCTAATATCTGCCCTATTATATTATTGCAGCACAAGCCTCTGAGCCCAAAGTCCATGCCACAGATTAAACTGGAGCCCCATGAGGTGGATCAGTTCCTGAACCTGTGTCCTAAAGAAGGTTCGATCCTCTCCATGTCCCCAAGTTGCTTCCAGTTGGATCATCTTTACTTTACTGACCTATTCCTCCCTCCCTGCAGCTGCCTCATCCGATGGTCTCCAGCTGCCTCCGACTCCTCCAAGCAGTCATGGAAGCGACTCTGAAGGATGTCAAAGTCCCAGCAGATCCCTTCCACCCTCCAGTCCTGTCCAGTCACAGTCTGGAAATAAAGGCACTGCTCGCAGTCCATCAGCGCTCTCCAATTCTCCTCTGCTGACTGCTCCCCATGTAAGTCCCCTGTGATGCAGAAGCCACAGGTGTAGCAGAGCTGAGTTGGTAATTTCAAACCAATTATTTCATGATATGTTATCTATTGATTACCTGGGACTGTAGGTATATCTACTATAACTGTTTTCACAAGGCAGCTGCAAAGAAATAGATGACAACCACATTTCTGTATATATCATGCTAGCGGAGCAAGGGGTGACGCCACTGTCCTGGGTGCAATCATCGAGTCCAAAGTCTCCTCTGAAGACGTGCTAGTGGCAAGGCCAATAAGACCAATCAATAGCATCAATGTTGTAATATAGCTTGAAATCTGATGCTCTGAGTACATGGGTTGCAGTGTTTGTAGTGTCAGCATTTGTAAAGTGAGCTTCCAACTTTACAGATTTAATTTCTGTGTTGATTACTAGGAAGAAAGGGATGCAAATGAGCTCATTTACATTCCTTTCTTCCCAGAATTCCAGAGGAGCATGTATGGCTCATAAGTCTTCTCACACTGACTAAGGCGCTCTCTCCCCCAGGAGAGATAGTACCCCCCATGTGTTGATTACTTTAATGATGTATAGTTATAAGCTTTGGAGCTCTGTTTTTCTGATGCAGAGCCCCACTCAAACCACTATACAGTTATATGACACCATTCTAGCATCCTGCAGTCCCCACTAGGGAGAGCATACTGCATGTGCGTTTACTATTGAATTCAATTGAAGAAATGAAACTCTGTCTTCGGAGTGATGTCTATAGTGGAACGTTATCTTATATATTTGCGTCCATTCAGGGGGTTGGGAGCTTTGTATCCGAAAAATGGAGCTCTGACATTTATAAAGTTTCAATATATTATACACAGTATACCCATGACTTCACTTCTGGACAGGACCACCCTGGCATACAAAGGGTGTACATGCAAACATTTCCTATAGACTTCTGTGTAGTAATGAGCAAACAGTGCCACCTTCAGGTTACACGTAGACATTGCAGACAAATTGAATTTATTTTTTTTATAGAAGGGGTTCAATGTATAGCCTGTCCTTAGGATTTACAGAAAGTTTTATTTGCAGAAACTGCAGGGCACTGGACCTCTCATCCTCACAGAAGAAGAGAAAAGAACTCTAGTGGCTGAAGGATACCCCATCCCTACTAAACTGCCACTCACTAAGGCTGAAGAGAAGGCTCTGAAGAAAATCCGCAGGAAGATCAAGAACAAGGTACAGAACCTCTGCTTGTCTATCACTATATGGGGGGAGATCTGGTAGGAGGCTTTAGGACCAAATTGCAGAGTTGGAGATAAAGCTTTCCCAGTACCTAAGGGGTTACATCACACTGTAATGAGATCATCACTGAACTGATAGATATGTGTACAGGCCTATACATATTAGTGACTCTCCTGCGGGTCGTCAGTGGCTTATGTAGGCCTACTTGGCTACCACAGCCTTGCAATCGGTAGTTTTAATGTTGGCACTTACCGCAAGGACATCAGTGCCGCCATTGGCACAATGTAAAAGGGCCCACTATAGGACCCTATATAAAGTTAGTATAATATTAGCAATACCCATGATTATCTCACAACACATAGGAGCCGTCTCTTGTCAGGTTACTTAAATTTGCCTCTGACTTGGGACTATTTTGCCCCGTGCTAGATTATCAGGATTTCTGGACCATTGGTCTGTGCAGTGCCGCACAGGTACAACTCTAAAGAAACAGTAGAAAAGTCAGATCCACCACTCTTCTCATAAACTGAGCACGACCCCATGATGACAGCTGGATTGCCCCCATTAAGAGCACCAGCCGATGCAGTACCAGTTTCAGTGATGTATACATACATTGTGTCTTTTCAGATCTCTGCCCAGGAAAGTCGCAGAAAAAAGAAAGAATATATGGACAGCCTGGAGAAACGGTAAAGACATTTCATCAGCCCTGGCTGCCCATACCGTGTCTGGGAAAGCTGGGTGGCAACCATTATGGCACTTACTTTCCCAGGTTCCTAAAGGGAAAATGCATAGCTTTCTGAGGCACTTGAATGGCAACCTACTATGTTCTCTGCTCACACATCATGTTTAGGTAGGCTTATGTGCCATCCAGGAGTCAGGGAAAGCCCGGTGACAACCCATATGGGAGCTATAATAGGAACTATAAATTGTGGGTCACCCAGTTTTCCATTTTAGGGGGACTTGCTCTTTCATCACCACCAGATCTCAACCCGGATTCTTATATTGACGTTTTCTTCCTCCAATAGGGTTGAGAATTGTTCCTCTGAAAACAGTGACCTGCGCAAGAAAGTGGAAGTCTTAGAATCCACTAACAGGTGAGACAATACCCAAATATTTTTCCCTATATCTCCTCCTGTGGATGACACAATTCTTTGCAGTATAGGGGTTTCCTATTGGGTACACACCTTTTTAGCCTTGTTTATCTTATGTGAAACAATCTGCCCGTTAATATAGGTAGGATATACTAAACCCTTCCTGCAATTGTGTTTTATTCCTCAGGACCCTCTTACAACAGCTACAGCGTCTACAGGCAATGGTGGCCGGCAAAGTATCCCGCTCATATAAAGCCGCCAGCACCCAAACAAGTACCTGCCTCATGGTGAGTGAATGGCTGCACTCCTTAATGTATGTTCACCAAACATAATTACAACATTCCTTTTATTGTTTTCCCTTTTTACTGCCACCACTAGGGGGAGCTCACTGCATACAGATTTTTTTTTTATTGAGAATTATTTGAACAGTATAAAGCCTCATGCACATGACTGTATTTTGGGTCCGATTTTGCATTTTTTGCGGACTAAATAATTTCCATAGGTCTGCAAAAAAAACGGAGAGGACATGGATGTCATCTTTGTGCTGTCTGCATCCGTGCGGCAAAGAATAAGCTTTTCTTTACAGTGGTTCCTGTGAAAATTGCCGGATGCACACAGACCACATCTGTATTTTGTGGATCCACGATTTGTGGACCTCAAAACAGATATGGTCTATATGTGGTGAGCTCCCCCTAGTGGTGCTGGCAGACAGAATTTTATTATCTATCTATGTTAGAGGGCCCCTATGAAGATGTTTGCATAAATCAGTGTACTGCACCAGAGCTCTAGGACAATCTGGTCACATGATGGACATGATGTCACAAGAATAAGACGTCACAACCATATTATGCAGATGTAGAATTTGAACAGCAGGGACTTGATTTCTATGAGGGCTGTACTGGTTCCTTAAGACTTGATACTTCGATACCATCGCACGAGAGCGTCATCACCCTGGAATCGCCTGCCAATAGCTGAGGCTTCTTTATGATTCCTGGAAGGAGACAGAATTCTTTTAACAATCACTAGTTGCGCTCTTCCTCACCTGACTATGGTTTCCATTACGTTGTTTATCTGGACCATGCTAAATATAACGTAACTAGATCTGTCAGGGCCCTGGGGTTTCGGTGTGCTTTAGCTTACGTGCTAATCTAATTGTTACCTGTCCATGTTGAGCATGCAGAACAATGAAAACTGCCATGTTGTGGCTTGTTGAAAAATTCAGACTGCCCAGTCGAGTTTTATACCCTGTGGGCAGTTCTAGATGTCTCTTCACAAGTCTAGATTCCAGACGTGTGACCGGCCTGACCTTTTAGTTTACTGACCTGAACTCGCAGCATCATACGGCTACTCTGATGGGAAACACGTCTGGTATACAGACTTGGGAGGCATGCAGGAGCCCTCAGCAGGGGCGTAGCTATAGTGGAAGCAGCTGCTTTGGGGCCCAGACCCACAAAGGGCCCCCTCAGGAGGGAGACCAAAAGGATTTTATTGTCAGGGCCACCTCAACAGTATTATACAATGACATTATATACAGTGACACTATAGAAAGCGGATGGAGCGGCTGTCAGGCCTTGTCTGGGAGAGCTCAGTCTTGACTAGCCACAAGAGTGAGGGTTGCATGTGAGTTGGGGGTTGCGAAGAAGTTTCTGGGGGGGTCCCGTTCAAAAATTTGCTGTGGGGCCCAGTTAGTTGTAGTTACGCCACTGGCCCTCAGCCACCTTTACATAGTGCGTATTATGTGCAGTCTTTCAAAATCTCATCTACATAGCGCAGAAATGTTGACCTTCAGAATGGATTTTTAAATCCGCATCATGCCAATGATCTGGAGAAGATTTCATGCATGCGGAGATTTTATAATGGCTGATGCACATTTGCTGAAGATCCTAAATAATAAATACAGTATTTTAAAAAAAACATTCATTTTCCATGGTTATTCCCGACATTCCTTACCTGCTTCCACGCTGCTCTATGTATAACCCAGTCTCCTGTGATGATGCCTTATACTGTGTGAATGCTGCAGATATCACATGCAACAATACATGATCACAGGAGCCTGGATTATAAAGTGACCGGCATGGGAGCACAGGAGTCCCCATGGGAGGTCAGTGGTCTTCTCTTTTTATTTTCTCGTGAGCTCATCTATTGTCCGCAGGTAAAATCCACAGGCAGAGATGCACGATTTAGTGCAGATTAGCTGCTGATTTCCCTATGGATCCACAACAATTTGAGTTATATCATCCTGAAGTTTCTTATCTGTGTCGTGACTAGGAATTAGACCCACCAACTCACACAGCATCTTATGTGTGGACAGGAAGTCTTATTTTCTATGCATTCCTATGGGAGCCTCACTTTCAGTCTCATAGGAATGAATAGAGAAGTGACTGGCTTTCTGTCCTGGGTCAGTTGGAGGTCAGGGAGTTGGTCACATGACCCAGCTACAATAAGAAGAGAGTGGAAACTCTCAATTTCAGCCTTTGATAAGAAAATGACAATCACTACAGATTATATCATGCACCTTTCTAACAGGTGAGAGAATAACATTTTTTGCGGGAGTTCTTCTTAAAACATTCTTCCTGCCACCACTAGAGGGGGCTCATTGTAATGGAATTCATTGAGTTCAAGTGGAGCTTTAGAAGGTTGGAGCTACACCTAGATTTTTTTGTTGCACTTTTAATTCATTTTAACCATTTTGTGACAGCAACAGTGCGGAAGATTGCATACAAGTCAGTTTACTGCTTTTGACTGCAGTTTACTGCAGTTGTCACTTGATAGTTAAAGTCAATTAAAAGTGCTCCAAAAAGTCTAAGTGTAGCTCCAGCCTGAATCCTGATGCAGCTAGCTCCCTCTAGTGGCGGTTGTGTGAACGGAAGCAGAGGAATTGACTCTCCAATTAAGAGTTCTGGATTTATAGCTTTGAATTATAGGTACACTTTCCTACACCGTTAATTCTTTTACCAAGCAATAACCATATTACCCACTAATCCACCGTAGGCAGCCATGACTGTTAGATATCACTATTAACCCCTTCTTCACATGAGTTATTAGCTGCAAAAGCACTACAAACCACCAGAAGAATGACAAGAATCCGAGCACTAACCCACTCCTCCGTACTGCATGACCCCAGTGAGGAGGAGTTTTGGTGGAGGAGGATCAGCTGAGCATGCGCTCCATTCATTATCTGTGGAGCAGATGCAAATAGCAGGTTAGAGCTCTCGGTTCTGATCTTGCAGTGATCTTCACCCACATTCTGGAAGGTGGAGTTGAGATTGGCTCACCCTCTGATGTAATGGTTTCATTTGCAGGGGTAATGTGAGGACCTCCACAGTTGGGTTGTCATGTAAATCTGTCCAAGCTGCACTATATGACTTCAGAAAAATTCTCACTTCCTTGCCTGACGCCTTCTATTGTTTTGTACCTTCAGGTGGTTGTCTTGTGCTTTGCAGTCATTTTTGGCAGTTTCACGCAGACCTTTGACCCATACCCATCAGCCACCAAGACATTACCAGAGCCAAATGTGCATTCAGGACAGGAGTCATACGCAGCATCGATAGGTGAGTGCCCGTCTTCAGATGTGTATAGCTTGTGAAGAAGTCTCAGTTTATTTCCTCAGCAATGACCATGACTGTTTTCTCTCATAGTGAGATCTAGAAGCATCCTTTCCTTCGAGGAGCATCATGGGTGGGAAGAGTTGTATAGCTCCGCAGTCACAGTGGATTCTCCTGACTCCTGGGAAAGGAGCAAAGAAATCATCTCTCAGCATCACAGAGCCACAGAAGAGGAGCTCAGCCTGTCACAGGAGAAGCCCCACACACTGTCCAATGACAGCAGCCTGGATCCAGCAGTACGGCATAGGTGAGGATTGGGGTACACCAATGGAAACTGTGCAGAGTGGTGCGGTGCTCAATATATAGCGGATTAGAGGGGAGCAGTGCAGCAGAGATGAGGGGTGCAGGGGCAATATATAGCAGAATAAAGGGGAGCAGTACAGCAGAGATAAGGGGTGCAGCGGCAATATGTAGAAGAATAGAGGGGAGCAGTACAGCAGAGATAAGGGGTGCAGCGGCAATATGTAGAAGAATAGAGGGGAGCAGTACAGCAGAGATAAGGGGTGCAGGGGGCACAATATATATCAGAATAAAGGGGAACAGTACAGCAGAGATAAGGGGTGCAGGGGGTACAATATATATCAGAATAAAGGGGAACAGTACAGCAGAGATAAGGGGTGCAGGGGGCACAATATATAGCAGAATGGAGGGGTGCAGTACCGAAGAGATGAGGGGTGCAGCGGCAATATGTAGAAGAATAGAGGGGAGCAGTACAGCAGAGATAAGGGGTGCAGGGGGCAAAATATATAGCAGAATGGAGGGGTGCAGTACCGAAGAGATGAGGGTATAGAGGCCCAATAAATAGCAAAATAAAGGGGAGTAGTATAGCAGAGATTGGGGGATGCAGGGGGCACAATATATGGCAGAAAAGGGGGTGCAGAGGGACAATATATGGCAGAGGAGAGGGGAGCGGTACAGCAAAGATGAGGGTGCAGGGGCACACTTTATAGCACAATGGAGGAGATCGGTACAGGGAGAACAATATGCATAGCAGAATAGAGGGAAGCAGTGCAGCAGAGATCAGAGGTACCGGGAACACAACATACAATGCATTTAGAAAGTCTTGAGACCCTTTCCCCTTTTTTACATTTTATGTTGCTCTTTGTGCAAAACTTTAAACATTTCAAGTTTTCCCCCATCAATCTCCTCTCAGTACTTCAAATTGAGAAAGTAGAAACGGAATTCTAGAAATGTTTGCAACTTTATTAAAAAGGAAAAACTAAAATTTTGCAAGTATCCAGACCCTTGACATTTAGCTCTGGAACCTCTTATTTCTCTGCATCATCTTTGAGATGTTTCTACAACATCTGTGGTAATTTGAATTGTTTGGTCGTGATTTGGAAAGACACATCCCTGTCTGTATAAGTTCACAGCTAACAATGCATCACAGAGCAAAAACCAAGCCACGAGGAGGAAAGAACTGCCTGTAGAGCTCCGAGAAAGAATTGTGTGGAGGCACAGATCTGAAGAAAGCACTGAAAACTTCTCAAGAGCACAATGGCCCCCATAATTCTTACATGGAAGAAGTTTGGAACTACCAGTACTCTTCATAGAGCTGGCCCCTCCACCAAACTAAGTAATTTGGGGAAAAGAGCCTTGGTAAGAGAGGTGAGCAAGAACCCAATGCTCACTCTGGCTGAGCTCCAAAGAGAATGGGAATGGGTGCACATGGGAGAAACTTCCAGGTCCACCATCACTGCAGCATTCCATCAATCTGGGATCTATGGAAAAGTGGCCAGAAAGAAGCCTCTTCTTAGTATAAAAAAAATGTATGAAAGTTTGCAAGAAAGCACATAAATCAGACAGTAAGAAACAAGATTGTCTGCTCTGATGAATCCAAGATTGAACTTTTTTACCTCAATTCTAAGTATCAGATCTGGAGGAAACCAGGCAATGATCATAACTTTCCCAAAACAATCCCTACAGTGAAGCATGGTGGTGGCACCATCATGCTGTGGGGATGTTTTTCAGTAGCTGGGACATGGAGATTGGTCAGGGTTGATGGAAATCTAAATGGTTCAATCCAAAATAGAAGAAATATATAGTTGTCACTATCCTCCACGAAGACTGTTCACAATGTTCTGTGTAGGTAGTTAGGGCCATACAAAGTCTAGTGGTGCTCAATGTGTGAAGATAGGTCCATAAATCAATTCACAAGTAAAATGAAGCAACATGGCACTCATCATAAAATGTCTTCTTTTATTTATTTCAATGCAATACAACAGGAGAGCAAGCGGCCTATGGCCGTTTCGCTTCACCAGACCTTGAGAAAGTGTCTGGACATGTAAAGCGGCCGTAGGTTGCTTGCTTTCCTGTTTTATTCCCCCCGTCCTGTTCTTGCACATTGTGTCTCCTTCCAACGGGACTATGACTCTAAACACATAGCTAAGACAACACAGGAGTGGCTTAGGAAAAACTCTGTGAACGTCCTTAAGTGACCCAGCCAGAACCCTACATGGAATCAAACCCCTCTGGAGTGACCTGAAAATGGCTGCCCTCTGAAGGTCCCTACCCAACCTGATGGCTTGGTGGATTTGCAGAGAAGAATGACAGAAAATCCCCAAATCTAGGTGTGTAATCCTTGTGATATCTTATCCAAGAAGACTGGAGGCTGTAATCGCTAAGAAAGGTTCTTCAACTAAGTTCTGAGTAAGGAGTCTGAAAACTTACCTCAGTGCAAGACTTTAGTTTTTTTTCTTTTCAATAAATTAGGAACGATTTTGGACATTCTGTTTTCACTTTGTCATTATGGAGTACTGACTGCAGAATGATGGGGGGAAACCTTGAACTTTTTTTTATTTTTGCACAAGGCCGCAACATCTCAATATGTGAAAAAACTAAGAGGGTCTAAAGACTTTCCAAATGCACTTTATTTAAGAATAGATGGAAGCTGTACAGCAGAGATGAGGGGTGCAGGGGGCACAATATATAGCAGACTAGATATAGCCGTGCAAGTGACTTAACATATAGAAGAATAGGAGGAAACCGTTCAGGAGAGATGAGGGGTGCAGGGGGCACAATATATAGCAGACTAGATATATCCGTGCAGGTGACCTAACATATAGAAGAATAGGAGGAAACCGTTCAGGAGAGATGAGGGGTGCAGGGGGCACAATATATAGCAGACTAGATATATCCGTGCAAGTGACTTAACATATAGAAGAATAGGAGGAAACCGTTCAGGAGAGATGAGGGGTGCAGGGGGCACAATATATAGCAGACTAGATATAGCCGTGCAGGTGACCTAACATATAGAAGAATAGGAGGAAACGTTCAGGAGAGATGAGGGGTGCAGGGGGCACAATATATAGCAGACTAGATATATCCGTGCAAGTGACTTAACATATAGAAGAATAGGAGGAAACCGTTCAGGAGAGATGAGGGGTGCAGGGGGCACAATATATAGCAGACTAGATATATCCGTGCAGGTGACCTAACATATAGAAGAATAGGAGGAAACCGTTCAGGAGAGATGAGGGGTGCAGGGGGCACAATATATAGCAGACTAGATATAGCCGTGCAGGTGACCTAACATATAGAAGAATAGGAGGGAACCGTTCAGGAGAGATGAGGGGTGCAGGGGGCACAATATATAGCAGACTAGATATAGCCGTGCAGGTGACCTAAAATATAGAAGAATAGGAGGAAACCGTTCAGGAGAGATGAGGGGTGCAGGGGGCACAATATATAGCAGACTAGATATATCCGTGCAGGTGACCTAACATATAGAAGAATAGGAGGAAACCGTTCAGGAGAGATGAGGGGTGCAGGGGGCACAATATATAGCAGACTAGATATAGCCGTGCAGGTGACCTAACATATAGAAGAATAGGAGGGAACCGTTCAGGAGAGATGAGGGGTGCAGGGGGCACAATATATAGCAGACTAGATATATCCGTGCAGGTGACCTAACATATAGAAGAATAGGAGGAAACCGTTCAGGAGAGATGAGGGGTGCAGGGGGCACAATATATAGCAGACTAGATATAGCCGTGCAGGTGACCTAACATATAGAAGAATAGGAGGAAACCGTTCAGGAGAGATGAGGGGTGCAGGGGGCACAATATATAGCAGACTAGATATATCCGTGCAGGTGACCTAACATATAGAAGAATAGGAGGGAACCGTTCAGGAGAGATGAGGGGTGCAGGGGGCACAATATATAGCAGACTAGATATATCCGTGCAGGTGACCAAACATATAGAAGAATAGGAGGAAACCGTTCAGGAGAGATGAGGGGTGCAGGGGGCACAATATATAGCAGACTAGATATATCCGTGCAGGTGACCTAACATATAGAAGAATAGGAGGGAACCGTTCAGGAGAGATGAGGGGTGCAGGGGGCACAATATATAGCAGACTAGACATAGCCGTACCGGAGAAAGGAGGGTGCAGGAGGCACAATATGGAGTAGTGCAGCAGAGATGAGGGGTGCAGGGCACACATAGAATAGTGGGGTGCAGTATGAACGTCTTGTGTGTGCTGATTATTCTTTCTCCTTTTTCAGGTTCCATTCGGATTTTGGACAAAATGAAATAACAAAAGTAATAGAACTGGACAGAAGAGTAAACGCCACGTCCTAATATCCTCTTCCCTCAGCTTTTCTTCCTTCAGCTCCTGCTTCCCCAACTGACGCAGCCACCCCTCAAGTTCCCACACTGAGCCGGCCCTTTGGACTTTATGCCTCTCTTGTCAGGTGAAGGAGGCTGGGACTCTAGACTTGACACTGGCGGATGATAACAGCAAGCAGGGTTCTAAGGAGCTCCCCCAATTTCCTGCTTCTCTGACAACGAGGCTTTTAAAGCACAAGGTCGCAGGATAACGATGATTCGTAGAATTGTGAAGGAAAACATTTCCACTGTCCATCGCCAAAGAGTGAATAAGATTGGACTTTTTATTTATTCAGTGATACTTTTAATCCAAGATCTTAGATGCATGTTCTGTAGATAAGACCTTGGGTGGCGGAGAAAATAGAGGATTACATTCCATCCCAGACATCACTATTATAATCCAGCCCACCAAACGTGTCAGACTCTAACAGGCACTGCCAGTAGAAGCCTTGCTGGATGTTATAAACGGCCTAAGGTTTCCATAATCCCACCTCCTTTACCACTTTGCCCTGTATCAGTCAGTGCCTTATATTCTTGGATTGTATTTGACCCTTTGCCTATAACCCCCACCCTGGAACCTTTCCAGTGCTTTTTATGTACTGACCGTTCAGACGGGGTTGTTTCGCTCTATAATCCATTGAAATGTGTTGCATTAACATTCACCGATGTTTCCAGTACTTCCCCTATTGCCACAAAAATGTCCCTCCTGCTGTTGTAAATAGTATTTATTTGTTTTATTTGCTACTTTCCATCATTGATGGCCCAAAATAGGGCACTGACCTCAGGCCCCATTATATGATATTATTAACACCTTATAATCGGCACAGTGCCCCAAGGACAATCTGATGAGTAAGATCACCTTGAAATTGCAGGTAGTAGTCATCCTACAAAGGAATATAACTCATCCCGATCCCCTTTAGTCCTATGACTATGCAAACCAGTCAGCTGGGAATCTTGGGAGGGAGGATTCATCCAGAAGACAGGTTTCAGTTTACTGCCTATTTCTTCTGTATCTCCTTAAACCATCAGGTCTTTATTGGACACGTCTGCCTCACTGCTGTGTACTGCTTACAGCTACAGTATCCAATGAAGTACCAGTGGTTTATAAGGTGGCATTTCAGAAGGGGTCATAGTGGGAAAAAAAAATCTGAAGCTAAGTTGTTATTGATCTCTTAACGACCCATGATCTGTCTTGGCTTTGGTCTTGGTACATAAGATGGAGTGGTCATCTTGCACATGGCACTAAGAGGGGGTGAGAAGACATTTCTGTTCCATGTTTTGTTTTATGCTTGTTTTTTGGTATAATAATTTTTTATAAAAATTTTAAAAATTCAATAAAAAAAAGTAGCAGCATATAAAATGATGTCTTATTACATTGTGTAATCGGTGAGGGTAAATGTGTCCCAAATACAAATTGAAATCTTGAAGGGGTTTTCCAGGCTCCTAATATTGATGACATGAGTATCCGATTCGCGAAGGTCTGACACCACACAATTCCACTGATCAGCTGTTTCCTGCAGCCTCTGGCGCTAAAAGTAGCACTTTGTAATATTTTTTATTTTAAAATATTACATTTAGAAACACACAAGCATGCATTAGACAGTGTAGAAAATATATTATAAGGAAAAATAATTGCATACAGATATACAGTACAGACCAAAAGTTTGGACACACCTTCTCATTCAAAGAGTTTTCTGTATTTTCATGACTATGAAAATTGTAGATTCACACTGAAGGCATCAAAACTATGAATTAACACATGTGGAATTATATACTTAACAAAAAAGTGTGAAACAACTGAAAATATGTCTTATATTCTAGGTTCTTCAAAGCAGCCACCTTTTGCTTTGATTACTGCTTTGCACACTCTTGGCATTCTCTTGATGAGCTTCAAGAGGTAGTCACCTAAAATGGTATTCCAACAGTCTTGAAGGAGTTCCCAGAGATGCTTAGCACTTGTTGGCCCTTTTGCCTTCACTCTGCGGTCCAGCTCACCCCAAACCATCTCGATTGGGTTCAGGTCTGGTGACTGTGGAGGCCAGGTCATCTGGCGTAGCACCCCATCACTCTCCTTCTTGGTCAAATAGCCCTTACACAGCCTGGAGGTGTGTTTGGGGTCATTGTCCTGTTGATAAATCATGGTCCAACTAAACGCAAACCGGATGGAATAGCATGCCGCTGCAAGATGCTGTGGTAGCCCCAACAGTGTCAGCAGCAAAGCACCCCCACACCATCACACCTCCTCCTCCATGCTTCACGGTGGGAACCAGGCATGTAGAGTCCATCCGTTCACCTTTTCTGCGTCTCACAAAGACACGGTGGTTGGAACCAAAGATCTCAAATTTGGACTCATCAGACCAAAGCACAGATTTCCACTGGTCTAATGTCCATTCCTTGTGTTCTTTAGCCCAAACAAGTCTCTTCTGCTTGTTGCCTGTCCTGAGCAGTGGTTTCCTAACAGCTATTTTACCATGAAGGCCTGCTGCACACAGTCTCCTCTTAACAGTTGTTGTAGAGATGTGTCTGCTGCTAGAACTCTGTGTGGCATTGACCTGGTCTCTAATCTGAGCTGCTGTTAACCTGCGATTTCTGAGGCTGGTGACTCGGATGAACTTATCCTCCGCAGCAGAGGTGACTCTTGGTCTTCCTTTCCTGGGGCGGTCCTCATGGGAGCCAGTTTCTTTGTAGCGCTTGATGGTTTTTGCGACTGCACTTGGGGACACTTTCAAAGTTTTCCCAATTTTTCAGACTGACTGACCTTCATTTCTTAAAGTAATGATGGCCACTCGTTTTTCTTTACTTAGCTGCTTTTTTCTTGCCATAATACAAATTCTAACAGTCTATTCAGTAGGACTATCAGCTGTGTATCCACCTGACTTCTGCCCAACACAACTCATGGTCCCAACCCCATTTATAAGGCAAGAAATCCCACTTATTAAACCTGACAGGGCACACCTGTGAAGTGAAAACCATTTTAGGTGACTACTTCTTGAAACTCATCAAGAGAATGCCAAGAGTGTGCAAAGCAGTAATCAAAGCAAAAGGTGGCTGCTTTGAAGAACCTAGAATATAAGACATATTTTCAGTTGTTTCACACTTTTTTGTTAAGTATATAATTCTACATGTGTTAATTCATAGTTTTGATGCCTTCAGTGTGAATCTACAATTTTCATTGTCATGAAAATACAGAAAACTCTTTGAATGAGAAGGTGTGTCCAAACTTTTGGTCTGTACTGTATAAGAGTATGGCACATAAAATATACATCGTATCCAGCGGTACAATTACACAAGTTATAATCTTTTATATAGGGTAGAACAAAGATAAATCAGGACCGAAGTCTTTATTAGTCACATTTAATACTAAACAAAGAAGAGCAATAGTTTAGAAAGATCACGGTGAAGAGTTATTTGACTCTATAATGCATAAGAAAATGAATAAAATGAAATGTAAGCCTGTACGTTCTGATAATGGTCAAAAGAAAATAGAACAAATAGAGAAAAAGGGAGAAACCAGGTAGGGAAAGTTTAAGGCTATACTCCAACTCAATATTCCAGCTAAGAGAATGGAACAGGAAGCACAGGTCTGTTCAGAAGGTAGTTACCCTGATGGGTTACTGCAGCTCAGCTCCCATGCAGCTGTATTTTTTCAGCAGAAAGCTGACATTCATGCCAGAAACCCAATGCATTCCATTATAGTGAATGGGGGTCCAGCTATGCCAGATGTGGTAATTCTTGTAGTTTGCATAAAAAGAGAAGCAGATTTACTGAACACAGACGTGAACCTAGCCTAAGTTGACTAAAAATAAAATGCACCCTAC
This sequence comes from Rhinella marina, assembly GCA_900303285.1. Lineage (NCBI taxonomy): Eukaryota > Metazoa > Chordata > Amphibia > Anura > Bufonidae > Rhinella > Rhinella marina. Next base: position 20,987 of record ONZH01002182.1, on the reverse strand, counting down.
CACTAAGGATTTTGACTTCTCTATATGGCGATTCTGTATAAGAGAGACTCCAACCTACGCCAGCCAATGGCACTCAGTCTTTTGTGAATGCCTGAAATAAAGAGAGTCTGTCAGCAGTTTTGAGCATGCTAAACTGCTGACAGCACTAAGTAGGGACTGGAGAGAGCAACAGAGACATACTATTTGTGGAGATTTTATCAGGTCTTGTGTGAATATGAAGTTTTATTCTGCCAGATTCTGCTCCTACAAGTGCACTAAAGGCAGTCTTTTACTGTGCTCTCTGCATTGCGCTTCTTCAGAGCCCCTATTGCTGTCACCCATGCAAAGGGCACCGCACAGTGAAACTCTCCAGTGCATTTAAGGAGCAGAATCAGGCAGAATAAAAAATCATATTCAGATTGTGATACAAGCTCTGCAAAAGGTATGTTTAACCTGCTCTCCTCAGCAACTACCTAGTGCAGTTAGCAGTTTAGCATGGTCAAAACTGCTGACCGATTCTGGTTAAGGGGACAATGAAGGCCTTCACACTCCTTCCAGGGACAACCCCTTTTCTTGGAGTTACTGCACTACAGGTTGTTTCTCACATGCAGCTTCCAAAGGAAGCAGCACCAAGCCAAGTCCCAAAAAATTCAAGGAGATATTAAACCATAAAAATGCAGTGTAATCTGCAGACAGCATGGTATACAGCAGAAAAAGCCAAGCAGAATATTATATACTTGTATTTTATTCATTTAAATGTCTGCGCTTTCTATGTTCTAGAGTAATGTCAGTGGTGTTACTTATTGATAGACAGCTATCTCTGTATGCACACCAAAACATAGAAGGCTGTCAATCTTTAATAGGACCACCCACATGACTCATAAGCACAGAAAAAGCAGATATTTAAAGTGTAACTGTCATGTTTTCATTAAAAAAAATCAATTTTAGCACATGTTACTGTTGGGGCATTATGCATAAAGCAATCTTTAGTTTCTTCACATACCACTGTTTTCCTTGAGTTTTTCCCTTAGTTACGTCTGTTTTAACCTCTACAATATGAGGATTTTCTTAAGATGGCTCCTCTGCCACACTTCCTGTAGCCAGCAGCTCCCTGCCAACCAATCACATTGGATTATTGATTGACACGCCTTCTCACTCTCAAGCCTAATGCAGGCATGCAGTGTCAAGGACCGCCCCTCTGTCTTCTGTTTATAATTAGCCGGAGGCAGATGAGCAAAAGTCTTTTGAGGGACCATTGGAAAGGAACAGGGGAAATTAATGAAAGCTGTCATTATAAGGTAATTACAGATCTTTTGACAATAATTGACAGACTAACTTGGGTATACATGCCTAGCTCTAATAAATTAGCAAATAAAAAAAATATGACAGTTACACTTTAAGTGAATACAATATGGAAGTTGCAGGAATATGGAAGCTGCAAACCAATATCCTGATCCCCAATCATTGAGCACCAGGGGACTCTGAAAATGAATTGACAGAAACATTTTGTCAAGCAGTTTCCTTGTCACAGTCCTGATCTTTTTCTTCCACATTTCCAGTCCACAATCACAAATTATTTTTCTTCCACATTTCCAGTCCACAATCACAAATTACTTTCAGAACTAGGCTAGCATAAGCTGGAAGTTGCCGATGTAGTGTGCAAAGGTCTGAGACTCTCCCATACAGCATAATACCCTTAGAGGAGCCCTCTCTTTCCAGAGGATTGAGAGGTTGATCTTAATTTAAAAAAAATCACTAGGAATAAATACCACAGGGTTGACCATATCCAACCCACTCTTAGTCTTCTCCTAGCATAGTAAATAATTTCTCTCTTTATTAGGTTCAGTCTGTTCCAGTGGCGTGGCGTGGGGGCCGTTGCCCCGATCGCCTAATTGCAGGGGGCAGCGGGCAGTAGAAAGAAGGCAATAAAAGTCTATGGCTTCCATCGCCTCTGTTGTGCCTGAAGCCTATGAGTCAGTAGAGCGCTGCAGCGGAGCGCAGCACCTCGCTGTGACTTCCTGCATCGGGTCTCGCGAGATTACGTGATGATGCGGCGCAGAAGACAACGGTGATGTGTACGTGACCGCCTGCGCCGGGAAACCTAAAGTGGTGACGGAGGGCTAAAGAGAGGTGAGTATTTATTTATTTTTTAATGTACTTACCCTAATGAAGGCCGCACTACTGGGTCACTATTGAGGTGGGGGCCTTACCTATGCTACAGAAAGCATACAGAGGAGGTAATTATATATATATATATATATATATATATATATATATATATATAAATAATGGAGGCCAGTAATACAATAATTATACAGAGGGTCCATAATAATAATACTACTGAGGGGCCATTCTGTATTATTATAATGGACTCCACTGTAGTATTATTATTATGGCCCCTCTGTATTATAATGGACTCTACTGTAGTATTATTATTATGGACCCATTATATTTAATAATTATACAGAGGGTCCATAATAATAATACTACAGTAGGGGCTGTTATAATACAGAGGAGCCATTATATTTAATAATTATCCAGAAGGTCCATAATAATAATAATACTACTGAGGGGCCATTCTGTATTATTATAATGGACTCCATTGTAGTATTATTATTATTATGGCCCCTCTATATTATAATGGCCCCTACTGTAGTATTCTTATTATGGACCTTCTGTATAATTACTAAATATAATGGCTCCAATGTATTATAACGGCCCCTACTGTAGTATTATTATTATGGACCCTCTGTATAATTATTAAACATAATGGGTCTATAATAATACTACAGTAGAGGCCATTTTAATACAGAGGAGCCATTATATTTAATAATAATACTACAGAGGGGGCCATAATAATAATACAGAGGGGCCATTATATTTAATAATACAGAGGGTCCATAATAATAATACTACAGAGGGGGCAGCAATAATAATACAGAGGGGCCGTTATAATACACAGGGGACCATTATATTTAATAGTAATACAGAGGTTCCATAATAATAATAATACTACAGAGGGGGCCATAATAATAATAATAATAATAATAATAAAAAGAATAATAATACAGAGAGGCCATTATAATACAGAGGTGACCATTATATTTAATAATAATAATACAGATTGTGCATAATAATAAAGAATAATAATAATGCTACAGAGGGGGCCATAATAATAATAATAATAATAATAATAATAATACAGAGGGGGCCATAACAATAATAATACAGAGGGGCCATTATAATACAGAGGGGGACATTATATTTAATAATAATACAGAGGGTCCATAATAATAATACTACAGAGGGGGCCATAATAATAATACTAATACAGAGGGGCTATTATAATAATAGAGAGGGGCCATTATAATACAGAGGGGGCCATTAAAATTATAATAGAGAGGGGCCATAGTAATAATAATAGAGAGGGTCCGTAATAATAATAATACACAGGGTGCAATTTTAAAGGAAATCTGTCACTTGTTTTGAGTGAATTAAACTAAAAGTACAGTTGCGTGCATTAAAGTACCTTGTATCCAGGTGTGCTCTTCTTTCTTTTGTCTGTCTTTTCATTTTCTTTTAATTAGCGTTTTTGTGATATGCAAATGAGCTCTGAAGGAGCCCAGAGTGGCGATACAATAGATGAACTGAGCCCAGTAACGCCCCCCTCTTGAGCCCAGCCCGCCTTCTAATTCAAATTGAACACTCCTCTTTAGGGCTGGAGTAACGCCCATATTTGAATAATTCGCCACCTCCCCCCTCCTCCTCGGCACGGCAGCGTTGGAAACAGCAGCGGCCGGTACTGCGCCTGCGTGAAGCTGATGTTTCCAATGCTGCCGTGCCAAGGAGGAGGGGGGAGGTGGCGAATTATTCAAATATGGGCGTTACTCCAGCCCTAAAGAGGAGTCTTCAATTTGAATTAGAAGGCGGGCTGGGCTCAAGAGGGGGGCGTTACTGGGCTCAGTTCATATCTCAGTTCATATCACAAAAACGCTAATTAAAAGAAAATGAGAAGACAGACAAAAGAAAGAAGATATAAGAAAGAAGATAGTATAATAAACATTGGTGGCAGTGACCACAGGGTCCCCTCCTCAACCCTCTTCATTGGTGGCAGTGGCAGTTCCGATCGGAGCCCCAGCAGTGTAAACGCGGGGCTCCGATCGGTAACCATGGCAGCCAGGACGCTACTGAAGGCCTGGCTGCCATGGTAAGCTCCCTGCTGCTGTGTGCACAAAGCCCAGAGCAGTAGGGAGAGTGTGAGGTCCTAGCTCTATTAGGGTGAACAGGACAAAAGTTCTAGCCCCTAAGGTGGCAAATACTTAGTAAATAAAAAGTAAAAAAACAAAACAATATATAAAGTTTAAGGGCCCATTCACATGATCGTGTGAATGCGCTTGCATCTATTCCGCAATTTTGCAGAATAGATGCGGCCTCATTCACTTCAATGGGCGGCGTGCGAACTTGCTGCGGCTCTGCAAGAAATTACAGAACATGCCCTATTCTTGTCCGCAATAGCGGTCAAGAATAGGCATTTTGTACGGGGCACCCAGCCATGTGTTCAGGAAATTGTGGAACACATGCCGGGCAGCATCCGTGGTATTGTGGATGCGCAATACTACGCCCGTCTGAACAGACCCTTAATCACCCCCTTTCCCAATTTTACATATAAAATATATTAACAATAAAGAAACATTTTACATATCGCCACTTCCGAAAAGGCCAAACTATTAAAATATTAAAAAATGGGATGGACACATAACAGAAAAAATAAATAAAATCCACACAATTCGCCATTTTTTGTCACCTTGTCTGCCCAAAAAAATAGGATAGGACTGTTCTATTATGGGCAAGACTTTCCATCTTTTCCTCCAAGTCTTTTTCTAATTATAATTATATGTATTTAAACTTGGCGACTAAAAATTTTATATGGCTCCTAAATTTTTCAGTTCAGGAGCCAATGCTCCTAGGTATTTTTTTAGTCTGGAGAACTGCCACCACAAAGGAACAGCTTTTGGGGCAATATATTGTGCAACACTGTGGTATATGGTTCTGATGGGACTCTATTTTACTTTATTTACTGACCTATTTGACTTGCCCCATCTTCTGTCAATTTTGACCCCCTTACAACATTGGACCACGTTTAGGATTTTTTTCGAAGCCTACAGTAAGTTCCCAGTCCGCTCCTGTACATGTACGGTGGAAGTCGTCACTTTATATATGGTGCCTGCTAGCAAGTGCAGTGTGCGCCATTGCTTTCGGGTTTCTGCTGTTTCAAACAGCAGGTGCCTGGGGCTAATGACTGCAATCCACAATAAGACCATTAATCCGCAATAATAGCCATTATCCAGTTTGGCTGAAGAATGTCCCCTTTGGCCAATACTGAAGATTTCTGAAAAATTGATGAAGATTTTCTTAAATAGTCGAAAATTTTTCACCAGCGCTTTCCTGAGGAAAAGCTTATAAACAAGTTTGTAAATTGTCTCAAAATGCACACCTTCAGATCAAATCCAAAGTTGCCTGTAGTAATAGCAATCCACTCAAAGATATGTTTCTTCTAATTTATAATTGTAATGAAATTAGAAAAATAATAAACACTGGCGTATTGTTTAGAACAACCCCATTTTGGGACCCCTTATCCCCAAATGTCCAGGAAGACCCTTAGAAATATTCTAGCCTCGAGCAGTGTTAGGCTTCATTCACACGACCGTATGTGTTTTGCGGTCCGCAAATTGCGGATCCGCAAAAAAAAAAAAACGGATGACGTTCCGTATGGCATCCATGTTTCCGTTTTTTTGCGGATCCATTGTAACAATGCCTATCCTTTTCAGCAAAACGGACAAGAATAGGACATGTTCTATCTTTTTTGCGGAATGGAAATACGGACATACGGAAACGGAATGCACACAGAGTACCTTCCGTTTTTTTTTGCGGACCCATTAAAATGAATGGTTCCGCATACGGTCCGCAAAAAAAACGGAACGGACACAGAAACAAAATACGGTCGTGTGAATGAAGCCTTAGATCTACTATACCAACAATCACGACTTCTGCCCTTTCAGAGTCATTGGGAGTATTCAGATGTGGCGGTTATCTTTGTCTGTGTTTTCACACCCTCAAACATGGCACCAAATTATTTTACCTCCCTTAATACAGGTGAAACTTTCAGATTTATTTGACAATTTAACTGTGCTCCTTCATTTGTAATTCATATTTTACAGTGTCCTTGATGCTTTCACTATGTCGACAAACAACACAGACAATGTGTTCATAAATGAACACAGTTTTTCTCCACACTTTGCAGTAGCACACAATAAAGAGCACCTCCCAACCTGAACGAATTATTATAGAACAGATCCACATTCACACAAGAGACTGTGCGGGAGATTTATCAAAACTGGTGTAAAGTAGAACTGGCTTTGTTGCCCATAGCAACCAATCAGATCCAAACTTTCATTTTCCAAAGGAGCTGTGAAAAATGAAAGATGTAATCTGATTGGTTGTTATGTGCAACTAACCAGTTCTATTTTACACTAGTTTGATCAATCTACCCCTGTGACCTCAGGCTCTATAACAGGGAAGCATATTGGATTTTTCAGCTTGACACTTTACAGCCAAAAGGTTTCAACAAAATGTTAGAACAGATTAAATAATTTTGCATTTTTGTAGTCAGTAATGGGTTACACTGGTTTATGTATTTAATATGCCTGAAGGAATGGATTTTATATTGTACTAACTTTTCATTTTTACTTCTAGTCCTCACCCCTCCCTTTTTTGGCTTTTTAATCTCAGTAGTTAATTTTGTGTCGGTGTCCGAGGAAGGAGCTGGTTCACCTCTGTTTTATACACAAAATATTAAACTTTTCAGAAAAAGGCAGCGCCCACAATCTGTTTTTGTACTTCACTGAATATACCAGACCGTGGATCCATTACGGTTACCATCCAGAGGGAGCAGAAGCCATCTTTGTTCCATGAGGCACGCCAGGATATCTGCAGCTCTAAAGTGTGAGAATTGGCCTTGATTTATCATTTCCTGGTGGTGCATAATACACTTTTAATATATTTTTGCATGGTTTTAACACTATGTAGCGCCAACTCTTTTTTTCATCCCAATATACAGTCATAGACAGTCATGATTATTACAAAAAAAAAATATACTCATTTAACATTCCTTCAGTGGTGCCAGTTCAGTCCCTGCTGTCCCACAGTGATGATGTCCTTTTTTCCCAATCGCAGATCACTGATTGGCTGCAGCAGTGACATAAAGTGGAACAGGACATTAAAGGGAGTCTTTCACCAGTTTTTCACCTATATAACTAACAGCAGTGCCCCACAGAAGATTGCAGACATACTTGTTTGCACTCTGTGCCTTTATTCCATGTTCAGAAAAAGCACTTTTAATCTGCTGGAAAACAGCTCCCAAGTGCCCAGCTGAAAGAGAAACTAAAAACAGCTTTATCTCCCGACTCGATTTCTAACAGCTATATCTTCTGATATACTGTCAGCTTTCAAAGAAGGTTAGAACCATGTTTCTATCTGCTACCAATCCTAAGATACGAACAGCTAAAGCAGCCCTCTCCTCTTCAGTCTGGTTTGCAGCAGCAGCAGAGCTGGGCACTTGGGAGCTGTTTTCCTGCAGAATAAAAGAGCTTTTCCTGAACATGTAATACAGACACAAAGTGCACACAGATATATCTGGCATGTGTGTGCAATCTTCTGTGGGGCAGTGCTCTTAGTTATATAGGTGAAAAGCAGGTGACAGACTCCCTTAAACAGCTTCAACTGCAGTGGTATAGCTTATTTTATTATTTTATAATGTTTCCGGCTAATAGACCAATTATAAAATATTTCAGACAATCCCTTTAAGTGCAAAAGTCATAGACAATCAAAAGGGCATCAATCCACAGGGTCACATTAATACATGGGAGACCTACCTCACCTGGTGCATGTTTTGTGTATAATGCTCGTGGATGGACACCCTTATCATTAATTATTGGTCAGGAGTAGCTCTCTGCTTATACTATTAGTATAGTGTTCCTGTCACGTTTCCCACAGTTTTTCTCCCCTGTTGGTGTAGACTCCTAACTTTTATTATATGATATTTTAATAATCACCTAATAAATATATGCATTCTTATTGGACTTTGGTTCCGCATGTTTGTCATTGTTGGTGGCTGGCAAGCTATCATGTAGATCTGAACATTTTTTTACCAATTCTCAGAACAGAGAACTTCCCTTATGGCTAAAACGCAGTATTACATTTTGTACATTTCTGTGACTGTATGGCACCACAGATATTTCATGACACAGGGTAAAGTTGTCATTTGAACACTTTCCATTGTAATTTAGACGCTTTGGTGGAGATTTATTATCCACAGCATTATTTTTATTTATTACTAGTGGCTACGTATACACCTCCTGTTCATAGGAGGTAGAAAGAGCAAAGATATAAATGTATAAATTACAGGTTTTTCTGAATCTTTTCCCACAAAACTATATATAAATCTGCTCAGCTCCTCCTGCTCTATAACATATTGCTTTCAGATTGGACTGCATTTTGTGGTAACGGCTCTTCTTTAAAACAAGCGCTGACCGATTTGTTATATCATTGAAAGGCCGTTGTTATGGTCTTGTATCCGGCCATGTAAAAGGACCCTAATCCCTCTCTGCATAGTCAGCTACATTCACATAATTGCCTGACAGTTTATAGGAGCAATCATTCATGATCATTGCCCACTGTAAAAATGTCCACAGATCAAACAAAAAACAATAATTCGCTTATTGGTCCTTGAGCTTAAAGGGGTTATTCCATGAATAATGTAAAAAATGAAAATCAGACATCATATAGTACCCAACAATCTCTCTCTAAAAAAGCTAGAACCAGCCGTGTACCTCACATGGATCCAGAGATCTCCCCATTCATTGCTCTGCTAGATTTATATCAAGCTGACAGCTCAAGGGGAGTGTCTTTTCTGCTGCAGCTCAGGGGGCGTGTCTCAGCTCTCCCTATCACAGCTCAGGAGGCAGTTGAAGAATGAAATTGAGCATGTGTGGCCTTCTCAGTGAGACAAAGAAATAAAAGAAAGAACAAAGAGCAGGTGGCGCTATACAGATACACTGTATTGAATAATTCAGTGCTTAAACAAAATTTTTAATTACATGTAATAATAAGTATTGAGATCCAGGTGCTGGTTTTAAAAGTGTAGAATATTTTTCATGGGACCACCCATTTAAGTGAGGACATAAAATCATCATTTGATGGCAACAACACATCCCTTCGTGTAAATATGTGCTACATATAATAATGGAAGCTGTATGGTGAAGGTGACGACCAATTATATTTCCAAAAATTGACAGTAATTATAATGCAATTAAATGGGTTTTCAGGGATTTTGATACTGATGACCTATCCTATGCCTTCTCAAACAGCTGATCAGCGGGGGTCCAGGAAAAAGAAGCCTGTACATGCTGGGCAGCCACTGACATGAATAGGGACGTAGGTCAGGACTGCAGGAAGATGTGAGAAGCAGTAGCTGAAGACTGGACACCTCGTTTTCGCCTTTTCTGTAGTGCCAGGAATTTTTATTTTCAGGCAGCTGTTTTGAAAGGTTAGACACACAGATGTCCCAATTAAGTACCAGTTTTCCACTAAGAGTATCCAATTACCACACTACTTAACACTGTTATAATGAACGAGAAATAATTAGGGCGCTGTATAATATATAAGTTTTATTAGTGAACTTTAAAAAACATGTGAAACAATTTTTTAAAAACCAAACAGATTGTTGAATGAGCTCACAATGTATAATAAACCTATGCTCTGATGTAGCAGATGAAAGCTGGAGATGTCACTTATCTGACCCAGGACTATGACATGTGCCCGCAGGTCACATCCCTTTATGAATAACAACAATAACGACAAACATTTGTAATGTGATTCTCTTACCAGGGAGTCAAAGCGTAGTCCAGGAGCAGACAATTAGCTCATGATAATACCATATGAGGAAGTTCTTAAAGCAACCGAGTTATTTGCCCTCAAATGCCAAACGGAATAGAGGAATTTTGAGTCTTTATTTTTTAAAGAGTCCAGTGATGGTATCTCTCTTATTGACCTGGGTAGTGTATTCCATAGATTGGAGGCTACAGAAGGCTCTGGCTCTAAAAGTTTTGTGGTGGATCCGCGGTATGGACAGTTGTTTTGAGCCTGCTGATCTAATGGTAGAGCAAGGAGTGTAGGGCTACAATAGTTCTTTTAGGTAGTTGAGCCCTAAGTTATTCATGGCTTTGAAAATCTGCAAGCACATTTTAACAGTTATCCTCCATTTTATTGGTAGCCAGTGCAAAGAGTGGAGGATAGGTGTTATGGGAGCATGCCAGGGCTGGTTATTAATCTAGCCACAGCATTTTGAGCAAGCTGGAGGTGGTGTATTGCTTTGTGTGGTAGGCCTACATATAGGGCATTACAGTAGTTAAGTCTCAAGGTTATGAGGGCCTGTACCAGTGTGGGTATCTTCTACTGGAAAATTCTTGCAATGTTTCTCAGCTGGAAGTATGAAGATTTAACAATGGCTGATCTCTGTTTCCTGAGAGAGAGTTCCCCATCAATAACTACCCTCAAATTTCGTACATGGTTTGAGCTTTGAAGGATTATACTTCCCAGGGATAGAGGTGTTAGATGAGCATGTTGCCACTTTTCTGTCAGGCACTGCCCTCCAACCAGAAGAACTTCTGTTTTGTCCTTGTTCAGTCTAAGCCAGCTGGCATTCATCCATTCTTCTAGATAAGCAAGGCAGGAATTTATAGCTGTAGATGGGTCATTAAGTTTGGGCTCAAGGAAAGGGTACAGTTGGCTATCACCTGCATAGCAGAAGTAAGCCAGACCATGTCTCTAGATTATTTTGCCTTATGGTAGCATATAAATTGCAAACAGCATAGGGGATAGAACTGAACCCTATGGTGCTCTTTATTTTGACCGAACTGTTGGAGAGGATAGTGAACCAAGAGATTCTCTGTCAGAAAAGCACTAAACCACTGGAGAACTGTGCCATCAATTGCACAAAAATATGTCCTGATCAACTGTGTCAAATGCTGCTGAAAGGTCTAGGAGTATCAGGATGGTGTTTTCGCCCCTGTCTCTTCAGGGGTCATTTAGCACTCTTGTAAGTGCTGATTCTGTGCTATGTTTTTTTCTGGAAGCCAGACTGGAAAGGGTCATAGATGGAATGACCTTACAGTCTGTGTTCTAACTGAATAGCAGCAACCTTTTTCTAGCACTCTCCCTAGGAAGGGCAGCTTAGAGACAGGTCTGTAGCTGCTCATAGCATCTGGGTCCAAGGAGGTTTTCTTTAGAAGGGGCCTAATCATTACTGCTTTTAGTAGATCAAGGAAGATCCCACATTGCATAGAACAGTTAACTATACATCAGCATTTCTTTAATTACTAATTTATTTACTACTAAACAATCCTGTTACTTGTAAGAATTTTTGCTACAAGTAACATCCTGTGACCACAATTTAGGTCAATTTAGGTCCTAAATGTACAGCATGTAGAATATATAATTATGGGAGACGTGGCCTAGCTTTCTCGCGAGATGGCCGCACTGTAGGAGAGCTCCTCACCTCACCTCGTTCCAGCGATGTTCAGAAGCTTAGGGACCCAGCTCAAAACCAGCAAAAGAACTGTGGATTACCTGCAAGATAAAGCATACTCACCATGGTGAAGGGGAGACGAATCAGGGAACCTCCGTGGCACCTCACCGACTTCTTTGCTGTGGAAGGTAGAGGCAGGCAAGATGGTGGCGGGCGGCAGGAAGCCGGCTCTTCAAACAGTAGCAGCAGCTCCTCACCAGCGCAAACACCTGAAAACAAGGAGAAAAAGCAAACAAATCAGCACACAAAAAGGGCAAGTACCAATAAGACCCCCCAAAAAAACAAAACACTAGCGACAAATATAGCAGTAAAATCATTACCCTCTCTTCACCTAACTGAAGCAGATGAAAGTTGAGGCAAACTTGTCTGATTCCTCCACTGTTCGCAGCCCAGGTAAACAAAGACCAAGAAGGGAAGACATTTCCCTAACTGGCAATGAGGTGGGAATTCAGACGGCATTTTCCCCACAAACTTTGGGTGTATTTGAGCATATTTCCACCTCAAATGAAACTATTACCGTGAACTTAATGAAAGATATGCTTTTGGGCTTAAACAACACTCAAATGTGTAATTCCCTAACAGCTAACATTGATGATTTGGGAGACAGAGTGGGACATATTGAACATAAGATGGCCGAATATGCAGGAGCACATAATACTTTAGTGGATGCCCAAGACTCACTGAATGATGAAATAACAGCCACGAAAACTAAGATGGCTGATTTAGAAGACAGATCTAGAAAAAACAATATTAAATTTAGAGGAATTGCAGAATCTGTGCCACCACACGAAATCTCCAAATATATTCAAGATTTAATGCATGCCATTCTACCAGACGCAACAAAATTAGATTTAACTGTGGATAGATCACATAGACTTCCTAAACCAAAGTCCATCCCGCACAACAAACCCAGAGATGTGTTGGCTCGTATCCATTTTTATAACATAGAAGAGGAGGTCATGTTGGCGTCAAGAAAGATGAATACTCTGCCAGAACTGTACAATAATATATCATTATTTACAGGCTTATTCCAAGCTACAAGTCTGGGAAGGAAGAAACTACAACCCATTACAGCCTGCTTAAGAGGAAACAAAGTCCCATACAAATGGGGTTTCCCTACTAAACTACTTATACACAGAGAAGGAACCCTTTATATAATCCATACTATTCAACAAGGGCAGAGACTCCTTCACCAATGGCAACTAGACACTTCAGAACTTGAAGCTTTGAGAAACAAGAAAGAAACCAATATTATTCAAGATGAATGGTCCGCATACTCAAACGAAACTTGAAAAAACTCTGAAGGATCTTATGAATCTGTTGTCCTAAATATCATAAGGAAGCGAGGTTGAAACTTCCACAGGGACTATTCCCCCCAGAAAATGTCGGTCAAAAAGATCGATCTTTGTTGCAGTTCTCCCACCTTGGTGGATTGTTTTGTTCTTTCCTTTGCCTTGTTTTTCTTATATTGGAAAACTCAAATACTTACCACGACAAGAACCAGAAACGTCATATGATCTTCGCTGAAGACGCAGATTTTCCAGGACTATAATATCCTTATATCAGATGACCAGAAAACAGCAACCTGGACACAATATAAGCAGAATCATCCCAAAAAACAGATAGATTCCAGGATTATCAGGTGATGAGCAGCAGGAGATTTTGCTCAGGACACATTACTGGGATGTGGAGATCACTGGATCTGGGAGTTGGATGGTAGTTGTGTTATCCCAGTATAGACAGGAGGGGGTGTCAGTCATACATTGGAAATAATAACAAGTCCTGGAGTTTGATGAGGTATAATAATCAGCATTTAGTGAAACATGATGGTAAAGATATCCGGTTACCTGACAAGATCTCTAGTGATAGATTCAGGATATGTCTGGATTATGAGGCCGGGCAGCTGTCCTTTTATGAGATCCCCATCAGACACTTACACACCTTCACTGCCACCTTTACTGAGCCCCTTCATGCCGCATTATGTGTATGGACCGGTTCTGTAAAGATATGAGGGGAAGCAGCAACTTGTAGAAACCATCATGACCTATGAAATCTGGCCAGAGACTGGTGACATAAACTGTTATCTGATTGGTGGATCAACTAGCCAATGAGATGAATGAGAAAGTGGGGCTAGAGGTGATGGGTCCTATATTATAGCTGATCCTATGACTAGATCACTTGGGTGGATGATCCATTGTACAGGTAGCTGATAATCACTCTGTGGGTACATCCATATACTGGAGACGGTATGTTCTGGAAATGTTGGCAACATATATTCCAGGGACAAGTATGAGGTCTTTAAAGTGTGTGTGCGTGTGTGTGTGGTGTGTGTGTGGATGGGGGGGGGTCAAAGGCAACCAAGTTAAACCAAGTTACACAGCTGCCTAAGGATAGTTTCACACTAGCAGGAAAGAGATCCAGCAGGCTGTTTCGTGCAGCCTTTTTTGTCTAGTTGTTTCTCAGCATATTTGCTTGGTTGCAGCTGGATCTTGACAGGTCCCCATTATAGGTAATGGGACCGGAGGACATTCATGTAGCATCCAATGCCGAACCCAGAGAGATCCGGCAGGCTGTTCTGTGCTGGAACAGTCTACCAGATCTCTTTACCACTAGTGTGAAAATAGTCTAAACTAATGCTAAACTTCTGAAAATGGACATCATGATACATGCACTGCAGTGCTGCACCCAGGCACTTCTATGACCTACATTGCACTAAACTGTCCTATAAACTGCTACTGCCTGATGCTGAAAGGGATTTTCTACAAGCATACCCTAGCTCAACATAAAAAAACTTGGAGGAGGAAGTTTCTAGTATACAGTACTTACCGCTCTGAAGTTGAATGGATCGTTGGCTCGGGAACTCCCACTCACATGATGCTCCTGTTCTGAAAATTTCCTTTCACTAATGTGAAATACTTAACCACAATTCTGACCTCGGCTACAGAGATTATGTCACTTCCTCTGTGGATGGGGAAAGAAGTATCCCTCTAGGTGGCGCATGTGAAGATACTTTGGTTTCAGTCATCTGAGCATGCGTCAGGGAGAAGAGACAGCAGGCTCTGTACTCTACCAGTAACTTTTATGCAGTTTTCCATCAGCCCAGTAATTAAAAACATTTTATAATCCATTATCAGGTCATTATGGACTAAATGAATATTAACATATATACATATTTGGGTAGATGAGGTTAAAGGGGTTGTCTCACTTTGGCAAATTCCATTTATGTAGAGAAAGTTGATACAAGGCACTTACTAATGTATTGTGATTATCCATATTGTTTCCTTTGCTAGCTTCATTCATTTTTCCATCACGTCATATACTGCTTGTTTCCATGGTTATGACCACCCTACAATCCGTAGTGGTCATGCCTGCATACTATAGGAAAAAGCACTAACTAGCCTATGTGTGCTCCTACGCTCCCGGAAACCAGAGAGGCCGGCACTTTTTCCTATAATGTGCAAGCATGACCACAACTGATGGATTGCAGGGTGGTCTGTAACCATGGAAATGAGAAGTGTATAATGTGATAGCTAGCAAAGGAGGCAATATGGACAATCACAATACATTAGTAAGTGCCTTGTATCAACTTTCTCTGAATGATAAATGCCATTTGCTAAAGTGAGACAAGCCCTTTAAAGGGGTTTTCTGAGATATTTTTATTGATTACCTATCCTCAGGGTAGGTCATCAATATCAGATCGGTGGGAGTTGGACACCTGGCACCCCAAAAAACAGCTGGTTGAAGTGAAAGCCGTGTGCCATCCGAGCGCAGCCTTTCCTTTATTGTCGTCCACATGGCAGTGGTGAGCGGGTATAATTAAGTGTCCTTTGATTATTGTTATAATGACCCAATCATGTGAAATATGGCTTTATCGACAATTAATATAATTATTAAGGAGAGCAGATCTTTGTATATATTTGATGGGCATCTGGGGGCTGATTAAAATGTATACATATAAATTATAAGTGCCTGTGTCTTGTTTGCTTCATTATTACAATTTGTAGTTTTTTTTCACACAGTGTTATTATACACTATGTGCAGTGGCTGGGTTCGGGGTGGCCCCCAACGCTATGCTGGGTCCCCCGGACACCGTCGAGGTGTCACCATGTGTTGCTGCTCTCTAGAAGGGATGGCAAGGCATGGTGCACCCCAAAGGGAATTAAGTTCAGAGAATGTCAGGGTCTGCAGTAAAACCAGGATGCTTCATTACTGGAGGAATTCAGGTGCAAAACAATACAGGTGAGGCATAGGGCTGGCTTCTCCAGTCTCCTCCCTGGCAAAAGAAGGATTTGATGCTAAGGAAAGGCCTGCAACTAGTTGTCTTTCTCACTCTCAGAAGGATGGTACACTGGCCAAAGGGTGGCTCCTTGGTCACAGGGCTGGTGACCCATGGTCTGTGGCTGAGCATCCCCATCTCAGTGTCTTCTTCTTCTGTTCCCTCATACAGACTGGCATGAGTATTCCCCTCCAGGCACTGGTACCTAACTGCAGTACACTAGGGGCTCTGCCTGCTTTCCTTATATACAGTTTCTAGCTGAACTAGAACCTTCTAGTGGCAGGGGTGTAGTGGAGACGCTCAACACAAACAGATACATTGTTACTCTTACCGTCTCTCATAGACTTAGATTAGAGCTTCAATGATACTCAATGGCAATGACAGAGCAGTTTTTCCAGACAATAACAAGTTTCCAGACATAACAACATAGCCAAAACCAGACATTCAAAAGGTCCCCTTTCCCTCTAAAATATGCTCTTCTTCAAACCCTATGGCAGCTGTTGAAAATTACCAGCTTCTTTTTCAGGTCCCAAAAGTCTCTCAGTATTCATTAACTCTTTCCACAGAGCCTTGTAAATATAGTACAAACGAACAGGATATATATCACAGCATACATATAAAATGCAGTTAAACAGTATTACACAGTTCAAGTTAACCCTTTCAAGTGAAATAAAGTAAGAAGTTTATAACTTTGTATAAGGGAAATAGGCGAATGTCCACAAATGTCCAGACTTCACAGTACCCCTTGCTCCAGGGCACTACACATGCAAAGGAGGAGCCCATCCTGAATGCACAGATTGATTGCTCATGAACAGCTCTCACCTCATGGTTGGCACACCACTCAGCATGTTACAGGTAAACGCACAAACAAATTTATATCTAACCACTAGGGGGTGCTGTACAGAGATCCTTATGTTTTACTAGACCAGCAGTCAAGTTCATATTTACATCACATGCTGCCCTAGGGCACTGAGATTGAATATGCCCCAATTAAAAGGGCCCATCTACCAACATTAAGGTGAGTACCTAACACTCACAGAACCGCCTTTCCTGGTCCTAATTTAAGCCTACAATGTTCAGGGCGGTTTAGGAACCAGTTAAATTTATACTCTGCTGACAAACTCTGGGCAGATGAGTGAGGAGTGCTTAATATTAACATGAAGAGCTTACAACTTGACATTGGTACATGGGCCCGACACACGTTTGATAAAAAATGTGTGCGAGGAGCTTCCATTTTTAATATATAGTAGGTATACCACTGTAATCCAAAATAATCTCTAATACCTATTTCTATTGTTTGCATGTTTAACAGTGGGTTACCATACATATTTTGTTTGCTGTTTGTATGTTAGCTTTATCGATGTACACCTGTGACTTTAGATGTGCTAGTCTAAATTTTCTTGCAGTGTTTTTGGAGAGTAGCTGTCTCTTTTAGATTGAGCACTCCCCACCCATCTGCCCAGGGCTTCTAAGCAGAATATAAATATAGCTGGTTCCTACACCGCCCTGAACATTGCGGGCTTAAGTTAGGCCCAGGAAAGGCAGTTCTGTTAGTGTTACGTACCCATCTGCAGAAGCCACCTTGATGTTGGTAGATGGGCCAGATAGACATCTGATTAATAATGTGCGCAAAGAGCTTCCATTTTTCATGTTTTTTTTTTTTTTTACATCGATATCTCGCTGTACATTACAACAGCAGATACACGTATATACACGTACGTATAGATCACCACTCTATATGTATGTATTTATATATATATATTTCTTGTTTAATGTAATATGCTCTAACCTGTTTTAATTATGTATTTATCTTTACAGGTATACATTTATTCATTCATATGTTTTGTTGGGTTTTTTTTTTAACTATATTCACCCATAATTGTTTTATATACATCTAGGAGTTATTTCACCCCCTATACTGTTAGACCTACTATGATAGGTAAAAGAAGCTCCCCCCTTCCTATACATATGCTGCTCCTGTGCCCACCAGGCTATGAGGGAGCAGGGCAGGCAGAAGCCTGCAGCTCCCACACAGCCCATCTCACCTATGCTAAGAGAGAGCGCTGCTAAGGGACATTTCAGCCCCAGTTTTCTCCCACAAATAAACGGTTTCCATAAATAAAGAAAATTACAAAAATGTTCCCTGTCACTGTCCCTACCTGCAAAAATAAAAAAAATAAAAAATGAAACAGCAGTTACAGTACAATTTACTATGAACCGGTAAATAGACACCAAGATATTTAATGTTTCTGTTCCCAACTGAAGAGACATAAAGATGTTATAGGGGCCTTAAAGTGGAGCCAATATTCATGGGTGGAATTTGTGATTTAGATTTGTTAATCTTATAGTAGGGTATTTTAGAGAATTGTGTTAATGACTCCTGGATATGGGATATAGATTGTTCTGGTTTAGTAATTACTAAAATGATGTCATCCGCGTAGAGGCCTATTTTATGGCACATTTTATTAATTGTAAAACCGGAGATTTGTCGGTGGGATTTGATATGTTTGGCCAATGGTTTCATTGCTAGAATAAATATAAATGGGGAGAGGGGGCATCCCTGTTGGGTACTGCTTGTAATTTTAAAGTGATCTGATATAATGCCTGAAGAGAACCAAAAAAGCTTTAGAATTGGTTATATGTAAAATAATAGTCAAGATGGCTCACTTGTTGAATGTTGATGTTGTTCAATATTTAAAATATACTCTGAGAACTCACTAATCTGGTGCTAACAGAATAAAAAATACTTTAAATTGCAAATAGTGAGTACCTCCAGAAGTATAATAATTATATATATATATATATATATATATATATATATATATATTGATCAGGAACAAATATCAAATCTGAATAAAACAGACAGTATATATTCAAAATAAATTAACAATAAAAATAAAATATAATAAAATAAATGATGGTCCAGATAGTTGATAATAGTATAGCAAATAGACCATAATGGTAAATGCTGTGGGCCCCGCAGCTATCTATATATACAGTGCCTTGCGAAAGTATTCGGCCCTCTGGAACTTTTCAACCTTTTGCCACATTTCAGGCTTCAAACAAAAAGAAATAACATTTTACATTCTTGGTGAAGAATCAACAAGTGGGTCACAATTGTGAAGTGGAACGAAATTTATTGGATCATTTAAACTTTTATTGTAATAATAAAACTGAAAAGTTGGGCGTGCAAAATTATTCGGCCCATTTACTTTCAGTTCAGAAAACTCACTCCAGAAGTTCATTGAGGATCTCTGAATGATCTGTGTGTAATCATGTCTCCGTATAAATGCACCTGCTCTGTGATAGTCTCAGGGTTCTGCATCATAAAGACCAAGGAACACACGAGGCAGGTCCATGATACTGTTGTGGAGAAGTTTAAAGCCGGATTTGGATACCAAAAGATTTCCCAAGCTTTAAACATCCCAAGGAGCACTGTGCAAGCGATCATATTGAAATGGAATATCAGTCCACTGCAAATCTACCAAGACCCAGCCGTCCCTCTAAACTTTCATCTCAATCAAGGAGAAGACTGATCAGAGATGCAGCCAAGAGGCCCATGATCACTCTGGATGAACTGCAGAGATCTATAGCTGAGGTGGGAGAGTCTGTCCATAGGACAACAATCAGTCGAACACTTCACAAATCTGGCCTTTATGGAAGAGTGGCAAGAAGAAAGCCATTTCTCAAAGATATCCATAAAAAGTCTCGTTTACAGTTTGCCACAAGCCACCTGGGAGACACACCAACATGTGGAAGAAGGTGCTCTGGTCAGATGAAACCCAAATCCAACTTTTTGGAAACAATGCAAAACAATATGTTTGGCGTAAAAGCAACACAGCTCATCACCCTGAACACACCATCCCCACTGTCAAACATGGTGGTGGCAGCATCATGGTTTGGGCCTGCTTTTCATCAGCAGGGACAGGGAAGATGGTTAAAATTGATGGGAAGATTGATGGAGCCAAATACAGAACCATTCTGGATGAAAACCTGTTGGAGTCTGCAAAAGACCTGAGACTAGGACGGAGATTTATCTTCCAACAAGACAATGATCCCAAAGATAAAGCAAAATCTACAATGGAATGGTTCAAAAATAAACGTATCCAGGTCTTAGAAAGGCCAAGTCAAAGTCCAGACCTGAATCCAATTGAGAATATGTGGAAAGAGCTGAAAACTGCTGTTCACAAACGCTCTCCATCCAACCTCAAAGAGCTCGAGCTGTTTTGCAAGGAAGAATGGGCAAGAATTTCAGTCTCTAGATGTGCAAAACTGATAGAGACATACCCCAAGCGACTTGCAGCTGTAATCGCAGCAAAAGGTGGCGCAACAAAGTATTAATGCAAGGGGGCCGAATAATTTTGCACGCCCCACTTTTCAGTTTTATTATTAGAAAAAAAGTTTAAATGATCCAATAAATTTCGTTCCACTTCACAATAGTGACCCACTTGTTGATTCTTCGCCAAAAATGTAAAATGTTATATCTTTTTGTTTGAAGCCTGAAATGTGGCAAAAGGTGGAAAAGTTCCAATGTATTAGCTTATATAGAAACAGAGGGCATAGGGAGTGCGCACATGGAGCGCACATAGACGGCACAGGGAGCGCACACAGCGGGCACAGAGACTGCACACAGCGGGCACAGGGAGTGCACATGGAACGCGCACAGACGGCACAGGGAGCGGACACAGAGGGCACAGGAAGCGCGCACAGGGAGCACACAAAGGGGCCACAGGGAGCGCACACAGCGGGCACAGGGAGTGCACATAGGGGGAAGAGGGAGCACACATAACAGGCAGAGTGAGCACACATAGGGGACACAGGGAGCACACACAGGGGACACAGGGAGCACACATAGGGAACGCACACAGCAGGCACAGGGGGCACACTCAACGAGCACAAGGAGAACAGCACATTGCGGGCACACACAGCGGACACAGATGGCAAAGGGAGCTCACAGAGGGAGCACAGGGGAAACAGGGAGCTGACAGATCAGTGACCATCAGTAGTTGATGGGCAAGTGCAGGACTGCTACAATGAGAGTGTGACCCCCGTCAGCCCTGCATCCCCTCCTCCACAGACACTTACTGC